>JAHHFK020002675.1:0-25218 GCA_024533555.2 Aedes koreicus | reverse complement strand
AAGGAGTGTATCGAAAATAAGCTATCCACAAACTTTCTTTCAAATTATGTTGAAAACCGATATTTTATTCATACAAAAAATTGATCCTTTATTGTACGAGGTTAAACTTGAACATAATGAAGACCGGATGAAATTTAAGTTATTCCTTCACGAATTTTCGAACTTTGGATCGAATGCTCTTCATCAAGTTCCGGACAAGTGTTGCATCGCATTTTTTGGACGCTTGAGCCCAATTTTTTTTGAACTCCTGCATGTTCCCAGCTGCCTTACCAGTCTTCTTGAAGACCCTTTTCACGATTGCCCAGTAACGTTCGATGGGTCGAAGCTGAGGGCAATTTGGTGGATTGATATTTTTCTCAACGAAATCTATACCCTTTTCCGCAAGCCAATTGAGAGTGGTTTTGGCATAGTGAGCCGACGCTAAATCCGGCCAAAACAGTGGAGGTGTACTATGCTTCTTATATAAAGGCAACAATCTCTTCTGGAGACACTCAGATTGATAGATTTCCGCATTTATAGTTCCGGTAGTGTAAAAAATGGTTGACTTCAAACCACAGGAACATATTGCTTGCCATACCAGTACCTTTCGACCGAATTTCTCCACTTGAATCGACCTGTCCGCATCGCTCACATCCTCCCCAACGACGGCAGTAAAGTATTGTGGACCTGGAAGGGTTTTTGAGTCCTCCTTTACATAGGTCTCATCGTCCATCAAAACGCATGCATCCGGACGCTGCAAAAGACGCGAATACAATTTCCGGGCCCTTGTTGCTGCTCGCTTCTTCTGTTCTGCACTTTGTTTCGAGATTTTCTGCTTCTTGTAGGTCTTCAGGTGGTTTCGCCTCTTGATACGCTGGATCATTCCGACACTCGTTCCTGCTTTTTTGGCCAAATCACGTATTGACATTGATTTGTTCTTCATGATTAGAGATACTACTTTCTGCTCCAGTTTCGGGTTGGAAGAACCGGGTTTTCTGCCTCTTCCTGGTAGCTCATCCAAAGAATAGTGTTCCCCAAACTTATTAATGATGGTTTTAACACTCGCATGATGAATTCCAAACCGCTTCGCCAATTTTCGCATAGTAATACCCTTCTCACTTAGCCATGTGTCCAGAACCTTAATTTTCACTTCCTTTTCAATACGCGACATTTTGAAAACGCAGAATTTGAACCGCACAAACAAGTAAACAAAAGAAAGCTGACAGTCAAACGCACAGCATGCAGTGTTCAGAGCATAAACAACCATCACAAAAACTTGCGTACAAGGCAAATGTATGTGGATAGCTTATATTCGATACACTCCTTAAAGTCGCTTCTTTTTTTTTTTCTCTCTCCCCCCGCCCCCCCCCCCCCCCCCCCCCCCCCCCCCCACCGCCCCGCCCCCCCCCCAAAAACCCCCACCCAAACCCCCACCGTTAATAAAAATTTTAACCCCCAAACCCCCCCGCCTGCATATCTTCCTTAATCTTCCTGAAAACTTCGTTGCAGTTTTATGTCCATTGGACGTAGTCGTGCAGCAGTCGATTCGATGGGTAGATAGTGGTACTCAATTGTGGAAAGAATCGCCCATAATAATTCACAAATCCCACGAAAGATCATACTTACTCCTTCGTTTCCGGAACTGGCAAATCTGAACTGCAGCGATTTTCTGCTTCATTTTGTGTATCCCGTTCCGGTCAATAACGTAGCCAAAGTATGCAATCTGGGTCGCAAAGAATTAGCACTTGTCCCGATTAATCCAAATTCCGTAGTGGCTTGGGCGCTTTAGCACTTCCTCTAACCGGTGCAGCTGTACCAGATCGTTCGGCCCCGTAATCCGAATATCGTCCAGGAAAACCGTTACCACTGGAATTCCATTCAGAATCTGTTCTAGCAAGCGTTGCCAAATCGCTGGTCCGTTTTCCGATCATTCCCACGGTTTTTTTTATGTCTTCGTCGCTGGTAACTAACTCGTTTTCCAGTGGATATGATAACAATATCGTCTGCATATAGGAGCACTTGAACATTTTTCGGAACAACGATGAACAGTAAATTCATGGCCAGAAGAAAAAGTGAAACTAAGAGTGCTGAGCCTTGTGGGATGCCGTTTACGAGTCGTGCTGATTTCGATAAAGCTCCTGCAAAGCTTATTCTCGCTGATCGATTTTGCAAGAAGTTGTGTATAACATTATTCATCTTCGTTCCGAGGTCACGATTAGTGACTGATTCCATAATGTGTCGGTGCCATTCACGATCGTAAGCTTTTTGGATGTCTAGAGGATGTATATTTCACATTGTTCTCCATAATTGGCTGCTTCGGTTAAAGTTTCGTCTAGATGAGTTAGGTAGTTGGTTGTGCCTTTCCCTCTACGAAAAGCGAACTGTAGTGGGTGGAGAGTTCCGTTGAGTTCTAAATGGTTCATGAGCCGGCGGTTTACCATCCTCTCCATTGTTTTGGCAACGCAGCTGGTTATGGAAATCGGACGGTAGTTATTAACCTCGAGTGTGTTCTCTTGAGGTTTAGGAACAGGTACAGTAATACTTCAGTTCAATGTGGATGATATAGTGCTGGTTTCCCATGTATGGTTGAAAGCATCCAAGCAGCCTGGCAGTGAAAAGGAAGATGTTTTATCATTGGGGTACCCAATATTGTCGGACCCGGCTTAAGTAGCATTTGTTCTTGCAAGAGCATGGAATAGCTCTTGAATGGTGAACTTTTTGTCGATCGCTGAGACAGTGTCCGATTCGAGTGTGAGATGTGATCGCTCTCGTTCTGCTTTGTTTCTAAGGAATTCTCCGTAGAAGCCTGACGTAGAGCAAAGTGCTCGCAAAAAAGTCGGCAAAGCTGTCCGCAATTTTTGATGGGTCGTAGCAATATTCGCCGTCGATGCAAAGTGCTGGCATTTTCCCGTCAATTTGTTGAAGCTTTGCCACAGTTGGGAGATGCTTGATTTTTCTGTAAAGATTTCTTGAAAACTGATCGCTTCTTCGATCGGATTTTACGATGTTTAAATGTTGTTTGGCTTCTTCTTTGCGTGGATCTTTCACCTTTATAAATTTCCTTAGGGCCTTTCTCTGTGCTTTAACTGTCTTGCCAATTATATTTGCCTTTTTCATTGTTGGGAGACCCTTTTTTCGCGGTATGCTGTCCAGTGCTGCATCTAAAATGGCTTGAGTTATAACCGATGGTTTAAACATTATTAGGAGTTTTGTAGTTCTAGATTCATTTTATATGTCAGTTATAAATTTTTCTCTTGGGAAAATATATAACAAACATACCCTCTCTTCAGCAGCAGTTCTAAATGTTGTTCTAAACCTAAAGACTTGAATGTGTGTGTATAATTGATTCTCAAAACTTCTGTGGGCATATTCTCAGAATTCCGTAGGAATTCTCATCAAATTTCCGCTGTAATATCTCTCAGAACTCCATTGGAATTTCCCTCAGAATTACTATCTCCTTCGGATTTCTCTAGAAATCTCAGAAATCGTCTGGAATTTTCCTCAGAATTCCCTTAGAATTTTTTTTAGAATTCCCCTAGAATTCTCCTCAGAATTCAGTTGCAATTCTTCATAGGATTTTTTTCTGGAATTCTTCCTTTAATTCATTCGAATTTTTTTCTAAGAATTCTTCTAGAGTTCTTCTGCAATTCTCATCAGAATTCCTGTGGAATTAATCTTGGAATTACACTAAAATTCTCAAAATTCCAGTCAAACTGTCTTCAGAAGTCCTGTGGAATTCTCCATAAGTCCACTGGGATTCTTCTCAGAATTTCTCAGGAATTCTTACTAGAATTTCTCTAGTATTCTCCTCAGGATTCTTCTTAAATTCTCATCAGAATTCCTCTGGAATTCCTTTCAAAATTCCGCTGGAATTTCTCCAGTATTCCTCTGGAATTTTCCCTCATAATTCCTTTGAGATTCCTCTCAGAACTTCTCTGGAATTACCCTTAATACTCATCTAAATCATTTTCGGTTCCATACCTAATTTAAATATTCCACAATATGGAGAAATTCTCGAAAAAAAATTAAAAACAAAGAAATATGGAAATGATGGTAATAACAAAGAAATAGGGATATGATGGTCAGCGAGTTCAGACTTATTGCTGCAACTTGAAATTATTAACGAAAAAGTAGAACGTATACAAGATTCAAACAAATGCACGACCGGACGTTGATTCAAAGTTTGACGTTTGACTTGATTCCATAGACACTACCACAATGACCAAAAATATATAACATGGATGAAACGCGTTTCAAATTTGAACAAAAATAGAACAACGTAGTATTCCAGTTTTAAATTTTAACATGAAACTGTTCGAAATCATCCAACTAGAACGCCTTGCTGAATTGCATTTGTTATGAATCCAGTTCTATTTTGCAACGACCATACACTCCTGGAGATGCCCTTAGCTTGTAACTTTATCATGTATAACAGCTAACTAGGTGACCCCGGAATTCCACCTTGCATTTGTTTCATGTTCTCTCATTTCAAGAAGCACTCACCCGAGAGGGATCCTTCCTGAGCGGGGCGAAGGGAACGACAACAATGGTATAAAAAATTAGTAAATACGGGAGCATCGGGTTCACTCGTATCGCTTTAAGGTTTCTTGTGCTGATCTTGGCTTGCTAGCAGGAGTTAGATTAAACTCTTTTCAGACTGCCTGAGTGAGCAGCCTCAGCGCGCGTCGCATTATAAATTTACCACTTAACAAATCCTAAGGTACACGAAACGATTCGGTGTATAGTACTGATAGAAGAGTAGCTAAAAGGGTATATATGTGAGTAGAGCCACATACCGTTAACCCGCTCCCAAAATTCACTACTACGGAACTATATTTCCCATAAGAAAAGGGTCCACAAAAGAGCCTTTTTCTTCGTTTTCAACAACCATCTTGCCGGGGAGCGAACTTTTGTGTCACGTGGCTGAAAGTGACGCTGTAATTGTTGATCCCTGCCGCCAAGGGTATAACATTGTTTGATCACAGCCAACTCTGGTATCCGATTCTGCCGTTCCAAAAGCCATCGCCGCTTTCATGGTCCGGAGTCAGACCCTTGCAGCCTAGTTCTGCTTACATGGTTCGTAGTTTAACCACGGTGGCCTTGATCCGCTTCCGTTGTCCGTCGCCAGACCCACGTGGCCAACATCTGTTCCCACTGACTCGACTCTCGTGGCCTAGACCAACGTATATGAATCAACTCAATTTGGTCGGTTACCTCCGTCACCGTCGCCAGAAACCGAGCCCATAGAACGCTTTAGACTAACACACAGTGAAGCGCTCGACCCATCATCCGCATGTCATCATTAGATTAAGCCAAACATTCAGAAATTATGTCTAGGATGTAATAAATCTAGGGTTTTTATTCATTAAGGCGAATCTACAATTGAGAGACTCTCTCCGGGCTCGCTCTCTTTCATTCATAAACCAATCACCTTTACGTTTTTCATTCTACTATTTGTAGAGTATGCTAGCCAGCACTGTTGTGTTTCGATCTGTACTAAAGAATCCCTCGAAAGTTTTATAATGGCGCTGTAATGAATGAAAGAGACCGAGCCCGGAGAGAATCTCTCAATTGTAGATTCGCCCTAATGAAAAAAAAAACCCCAGAAATGTATAACATAATACTAGTTAAAATGCAATGCAAAGCTAGCAGGGAAACGTTTCATAGTATTTGAAAACTCACTACCGTTTAGAAATCTCTCAAACTCAATTGGAGTCTCCGTGGCTGTGGTTCTGTGGCTTTTGAGCAGATTCGACCATTTGGCAATCATTGAGAGTCGATCTCTGAGTTTTGGCCATGAGTTCACTGTATGGTCGTGAGTTCCGTTGACAGTTAACTTTCCGGGAGTGAGAGTGGTGATCCGATATTCATTTCCGACCCTGTAGACAACCTTTCCACTGAGCGAAGCAGAAGGAATTACAGAGTTATTTCTTAAATGGATGACTTAACGTTAGGAGGAATTTTAATAAAGGACGAACACGAAATTATTGCGACCGATTCAACAGGGCATAACTTTTTTACCATTGGGTAAAAATCAACCAAATTTTGCACACTTTCTCATTGATGTGTATTGTTTACATGCTGTCAAACTCGAAGTCGTGTTTTTCGATTCAACGAAAATGGAGGTGAACCAACGCGAGTCGAGAGAACAAATTCTTTCCAAACACCTGGAATTTCCTGACCTGTCGCACCGGCAGTTGGGAAAAATGTTGAACATTCACCATTCAACCGTCTCCAGAGTGTTGAAGCGGTTCCAGGAGCGGTTGACGTTGGACCACGGCAAAGGAGCTGGAAGAAAACCGGGACCGGAGAACAAAAAGACGGAGGGAAAGGTGAAGCGGATGATTAAAGCAAATCCCAACGTCTCAAGCCGTGATTTGGCTAAAAAGATCGGCATGTCGCAGAGCTACGTCCAGAATGCAAAGAAGAGAGCTGGACTACATACATACAAGGTACAGAACTTCCCAAACCGCGATGAGCGGCAACAATCGATGGCTAAAACTCGGGCACGGAAGCTCTACGAGAAGATGCTGACAAAATATGGCTGCTGTGTGATGGACGACGAAACGTATATAAAAGCCGATTTTAAGAAAATTCCGGGGTTGGAGTTTTTCACCGGCAAGAGCAAGTTCTATGTGGACGACAAATTTAAGAAGAAGAAAATGTCGAAGTTCGCCTCCAAATATCTCATTTGGCAGGCCATCTGCTCTTGCGGACTGAGGAGTGAGCCTTTCGTGACAAAGGGCACAGTAAATGGCGAGATCTACAAATCTGAGTGCCTCGAGAAGCGCCTTTTGCCGTTCTTGCAGCAGCACGACGAAGCTCCGCTATTCTGGCCAGATTTGGCATCATGCCACTATTCTAAAAGTGTCCTGGAGTGGTATGAGGCCAATTCTGTCCATTTTGTTCCAAATTACATGAATCCGCCAAACTGTCCGGAGCTGCGCCCGGTGGAGCAGTGCTGGGCAATGATGAAGCGGGAACTACGGAAGAGCAAGAAGACAGTCAAAGACGAGAAGGACATGTTAAGAAAATGGAAAAAAAAAACTGAGAAACTGGTACCGCATGACACTGTAAAGACTTTGATGGAGGGCATCAAGCGAAAATGCGTTCAATTTTACACTCAAGGCTCCATCGATTAACTTTTCTTTTGATTTTTGAAGTAAATATATGTATAAAACTACCCTAAAATTTTGGTTTGATTCTAAACATTATAAGAAAATTGGCATGACATTTTCGGTGTCGCAATAATTTCGTGTTCGCCCTTTAGCGACTTGTTCTTAAAACTGTCCCCAATCAGCTTATAGATCCATCTTTTTTGGTTATAGGATGGTTGGGAGCGGATCGTTTAGACAAACAAGAACAGGAAAGTGGTCAGTTCACTTACGGACTAATTCCTGACTATTAATGGCATGTGGTATGTAGGTCGATACAATTGTTAGATCCAAAGGTTTTCTTATTCTAGCGTTCATACGTGCAAGCTGGAGGACACGCTGATACATATATGCGGTATATCTTTTCGAATGCCGATTCCGGAGATTCCCTTACCCATGCTTTCGGGTCGGCTGAGAATCGTCCACTCGTAGCTGTTCGTATTCTTCGTCATCATCTCCTGCAGATAAATTGCTATAGGGTTGTAGTCATCCACTATTTTGCGAAATTCTGCGTAGTTCCGCCAAACACTTTGAACGTTCCATTGCAGAGCGAAAGTTTGATTGTTGTACCCGGAAGAAATCGAAGATGTACATAGAGTCGACTGGTGACGATTGAATGTTATAAGCTGTGGACGGTTTTCGGGTATCATTTGCACTTTGGGGGAGGACGTACTTCCCTTTGGAGTAGACAAGCGCCCCTCACCGGCTGCTGCCTCATGCTCAATCCAGAAACTGGGAACGTCTGAGGTCGGGGCCGGTGCAAGGCTTTGCCTGAGGTTTATGGACCCCGTTCCGCGTGGATAATCTGTACACCAGTTATAATCATAACTGCAACACGGTGTTTTAGGTATCTGGTTTTCTGGAAAGCGATGAAGATACAGTTTCGGTAACGTTGGATTCACAAGATAGCTAGCGTGATCTGAGTCAGAATTCCGGATGGGTGTTCATTGGACGTGTGAATTGAATGGATTTGGATTATGGTGATCTGTTGCTCGATTTTCATCGACTGTTGCGTTTCTTGTTTGTCTGTGAGGTGCTAAAACCGGCCGCGCAGTAGATTTCTTCGTCAACGGGTTGGAGTTGGACATCCCGGACAATTTTCTCTGCCTGCGACACTTCCGTGGTACTGCACATTCCCACTCCTCAAACCGGTTGCTCTCAACGTTTTAATACAATTTGGATTCGTGTTTTGTTACCAAATGAGCTAGGCTATGATGGTGATTGTTTGTTGGTCCATAATCGGTTGAGTCTAAAATATCAGATTTCATAGGAGAATCTACTCTAATGGCAGCATCTTTTTCCACTTTGGTTTGGCTTGATGCAAGTCTTATCATGATAGGACTTCAGTTAGTGTTGGGTTGTTTCTTTCACTGTAACCGGCCAGTACCCATTAATGGGTAAAATATCACCCATTTCGAACTTAAGTGGGTTAACTCCTTTAATGGGTTTAACAATTTTACCCATTAATTGGTAAATAGCCTGTACGTCAAGCTATCGGGTATTGTTTACCCATTTTTCAATATGCTTGTTATTTGGGAAATGGGTATGAAATACTCATTTTTCAAAACGTTTGTTATTTGTGAAATAAGTATGAAATACCCATTTTTCGTGATTTGTTTTAAGTTGTGATATTGAATAATGAGCATTAGCACGAACATAATAGATCGCAATCACTGTATTTGTATTTGTGTATTTATTCGTAACAACAACCAATTCATTGAATTGGTGTTCAGTTTATGAAATTCCTTTGCATGGAAATTCAGCTCGGAAACATTACCCTTAACAAAAGCCCTGCATTTTGAAACCGGACACTGCAATCGTTTAAAGGTTTTTCACTTGTTATATGATTATATTGGAAAATATACATAACGTCAGTCAAATTGTCCTTGAATAAATTTGTTTGACGCGTCTAACAACCAACCGATCAAACTACCGAAAGCTCTGGTTTAAACTTATCAATATTCCGCGCAAAGATACTGGGTTCTACTGATGAAATTGAAACATTTTATATTATGACTAGCTGAACCCGGTGCGAGCGCTGCTACGCTTGCAACTAAATGAATGAAAATTAGAACTGGCACGTTTATGGTTGTTTTTCGGAATGAGTTTATTTTTCTTGACTAAGCAGGGGTTCAAACTTCTACCAGAACATGCTTCTTACTCGAGAAATACACGTGTTGTGTTTCGTTAACCCGGATAATTCTCATGTTTGGTAGAAATTTGTGTTTCATTTGTATGGGAGCCCTCCCTTCCAGAAGGAGGAAGTTTCTCAAACCACCATACAATCATTGCCTTTAAAACCCCCCTCATGTCAAATTTGGTTCCATTTGCTTGATTAGTTCTCGAATTATACAGAAATTTGTGTTTCCTTTGTATGAAAGCCCCCCCCCCCCTTTAAAAAGGGGAGGGGCCTTGAACCGCCAAAGAAACATTCTTGCCTTCAAAAACCCCCACATGCCAAATTTGGTTCGATTTGCTTGATTAGTTCTCGAATTATGCAGAAATTTGTGTTTCATTTGTATATGAGCCCACCATTCAGAAAGGGGAGGGGTCTCGAGTCACCTTAGAGGCTATTCATAAACCACGTAGACTTTTCTGGGGGTAGGGGGGTCTGACCAAAGTCTACGCTCCATACAAATTTTCAAAAAATTGTATGGAAAAAAGTCTACGAGGGGGAGGGGGGTCTGCGATTTTCAAAATTAAGTCTACGTGTTTTATGAACAGGCCCTTAGAAACATTTCTTGCCTTCAACAACCTCTACCTGCCAAAAGTGGTTCCATTTACTTGATTAGTTCTCGAGTTATGCAGAAATTTGTGTTGCATTTATATGGAACACAAATCCGCCTTCCAGAGGGCGGAGGGGTCTCAAACTACCATAAGAACTTTCTTTCCTCCAAAAACCTCCACATGCGAAACTTGGATCCATATGCTTGATTAGTTCTCGAGTTATGCAAAAATTTGTTATCCATTTGTATCGGAGCCCCCCCTCCCCCTAACAGAGAGTGGAGGGGTCTCGAACTACCCTAGAAACATTTTTGCCTTCAAGATCCCCACGTGCCAAATTTGGTTCCATTTGCTTTATTATTTAGTTCTCGAGTTATGCAGAAACTCCAGTTTCATTTGCATGAGAGCCCCTTCTTTAAGAAAGAGGATGGGTCTCTAACCACCATAGAAACATGTCTTGCTTTCAGAAAACTTCACATGTAAAATTTGGTTCCATTTGCTTGATTAGTTCTTGAGTTATGCAGAAACTTCTGTTGCCACCACTTGAGCATAGTTACCGTTCCCAGCTGCGATACGTTTCCTTGCTTCGGCATATCCAAGATTGTGGTTTATTTTGGTTCTGATCATATCTATTTCGGTTTTGTAAATTGTACAATGTCGACTGGAAAGGCGATGATTTTTTTTGCCGTTTCTGCAAAAGGGCTCATTTTCGCAATCGTCATGGTCTAGCGAGCAATTGAAACAACGTTTCGGTTTGGTGCGGTCAGAGCGGAGGAGTCCATATTCATAACAGCCGAAACAGAGCATCGGGTTTGGATAGTATGGGTGAGTTTTAAAGAAAAGAACTCCGATGTTCACATTCGCTGGATGTATACTTCGATTGAACGTCAAACTGATAGCTAATTTCCTTTCATTGGTTCTAGCCTGGGGGTGAGACACATCTAAATCCAGATTCGTAAAATCTCACGCTAGCGAATCAATCTTTGAAAAGTCTTGTTTCAGCTTGTGAATCTTAATCCATCTACTTGCATCGTGCTGCATCTTTTTGCAGTAAATCTTTTAAATCTTCATCAAAATCTCTAAAATCTTCTTTCTATCTACTAAGCGTGTGCACATCGCGCAAAAGCATAACAAAAAATATCCTGCATCTGAGATAGAGTCGCACCCCCTGGTTCTAGCCGAAATTGCTGTCCACTTCTACACTGAGCGAACAAATCGAGAGGAATTCATTCGAATATCGTATGGAAATTTGCCACAAGATATTATTTCAAATTTCATACGATTCTCTAATGGAAAAAAGTTCATAGGACGATCGTATGAAAATTTTCCTCGCAGAAAAACAAAGTTGCAATCGGAATTCGAACCATGAACCTCGGGATCCAGAGGCGAGCCTCAAGTCCACAGGACTACACACGCTTGATAAGCGATGCCGACTGAAAGTGTATATGAGGCATGTTTTTCTCGACTAATGCAACAGTAATCATTTCATACGATTTCGTATGGAATGAGTCTTGGACCCTTGCTTTGTGGTTCATAGTTCCGATCGTATGAAAATCGTACGGATAATTTCCTATACATTTTCACTATATTAATATCAAACCATTATAATTTCTTTTTTTTTTAATTTTTCAAATCTTCCTTTCTACCTTACTCTATTTAATAATAATAAACAACAACAACATATAACAATTCCTCCTTTTTTTCTTTTCCCCTCCAAAAAAACCACACACAGACAGTTCTCCCCATAGTGATATATTTTCACTTCAAAATTTTTTTTTTTCCTTTCTTTCTCTTTTTTTTCTAAATCCCTTTTCCCCTTTTTCCCCAAACCCCACAATTACGTGTTAGTTTCTCCTTCGTTTCTATCTCACTTTTCCTCGTTCGTATACGTATTATCACATTTTTTCTCGCTTTTTTTCATTCCCTCACTCTTCCGATGAGAAATTGTTCTTTAGAGAGGTTCTTGCCACCTTTTCCCGTCATTAACAATGTCGTTAGGGAAGGTCCATTAATTATGTCACGCAGTAAGGGGGGAGGGGGGGTTCAGGAAAACGTGACAATCCATACAAAAAAATTTGAAGGTCCATAAAAAAACGTGACAAGGGGGGGGTTAGGGGGTTATAAAAAGTCACTTTTTGTGTGACATAATTATTGGACGTTCCCTTATAGCACCGAATTCATAGCGTCCGTCCAGATACGTCGGTAAAGTTCTTCCTCTTGACCCTCCCGGGTCGCCTCCACTAGTTATACACGTACATTATACATTTACTTCAAACCGGTATGATCAATAACACAGATAAACGGTAGTGGTTACCCACTACCTACCCCAACGTGTTATCGAGTTTTTTGCTTGATCGCCTGTTGGTGTCACTTTCCACTATTTACCCTTCTTGAGGGATATCAACTATATTTTCAACGCAGACTACGTTTCTCTTTTTGACAACGGCGGCCACAAACTTCCCGGCCCCCTGCAACCCCCACCCCCAGCGCTCTACCACATAAGAGTGCGCGCGGGGAGAAGCATCAAAACATCGAGAAATAAAGAAATCAGGAAAATCGAGAATCATCGCTGTTAGCTACACACGCGTTTGTTGTTTCCATCGAGAGTAATTAAACCATTTTAAACACTATTAGTTCTTAAATCTTGTTGAAAGTAAGCTAAAGTTAGTGAAATTTAGAGATTTATCGCATTAACTACTGTAAGTGGAATTAAATGTAAACATTTGAACTTAAAAACAAACCTAAAATTACGTGGGTCAAAGATATGATTCTTCTGCTTTCTCAAACTTCGACACTAAAATAGTAAGTAAACCTATAAATATAGTTTAGCCTAATTGTATGATTCTAATAAATGCCTCCAATTGGTAGCTTGAAGCCGACACTACGTAAAATTTTGTTTGCTGTTGAACTTCTCATCCGATCGCTTATTGAAAAAGTACACCGCGCTACAGCACCTCGGCATGACCGTCTAGAGACTGTGATGGAATTCTGGATAACCGTCCAAAACCTCGCCGACCATCTGAAGGCAGCGAAACAGGCCAACCCGGTTCTCATGCAGGAACTCTTGGAGAATCTTCCTGGTTCTCTAAAAATGGAGGCACATTGGCAACGTTCGGCGACTTCATGTCAGGTTTGGTGTCAGCAACAAGTCATGCGTCGTTAGTGCTACCAAGTTCAAGCCAAAACTTCAAGGTTGATCAGCGAAAATCCAAGGAAAAAGGTATGGTTCACGCCCATTCATCGATTCCTTCGACTTCCCCGATTACTCCAAATACATCAGCAAACCAGAAAAATACAAGGTAAGCCATGCGTAATATGTGAACGAGAAGAACATCAGGTCACAGACTGCCACCAGTTCAAGTCAAAGAGCATCTATGGACGGTGGGAAATTGTACACCAAAAAAGCTTATGTCGTACATGCCTAAATAGTCACGGGAAATGGCGGGATTGAAGGTTGCCGCCAAAAACACCATACCCGCTAAGGAAAAAGTACCCAGCGGAGCAGTTAAGTGTGGCAAGCCAACGTTGAGTATAATCATGTTAACCTACCGTTGGGTACAAATTACTTACTTCTGTTGAAAATTCTACCCAAAAGTAAGTAATTTGTACTCAACGGTAGGTTAACATGATTATACCCAACGTTGGCTTCCCACACTTAGCTGCTTCGCTGGGTACTTTTTTCTAAACGTATACACTCCGTCACTCTTCTCCTGTCAGATCTTCCCAAAATATTTCTGCAAACCATCTTACAAGAATAACAGCCCATGTTTCGAATGCTTCCAGCAGTTCCATCTGCGGGGGGCGCAAACAGAGGTAGTATTCGCTTTCATTGATGAGGAGTCATCAACCATATTCCTGGAGCAAGCTACGGCTGATCGCTTGGGTGTATCCGGACCCGTTGGAACCGTTGACTTTGCAGTGGACGGGAAAGGTAACTCGCGAAGAACCATGGTCGCAAAAGCACCAGAAATGGCACCTTTACCTGAGACAAGACTGCAGCTGTTTGTACACCCATTTACATATTTTGGCGTCAATTATTTTGGAACGGTACTAGTCTAGGGGGAAATGATGAAACGTTGGATAACCCTATTTACCTGCCTAACCGATCGCGCCGTGCTCATGGAAGTAGTGCATAGTCTGTCTACGGAACGTAAACCCTTGGAGTCTTCAGAAGATTCTCCAGGAACATAACCTAGCTTTACGGGCGGGACTATGTGACGACAACACCCCTTGTTACGGCGACGGTGTCCACATACTTCCAGGCACTCTGGCAACCCGACCCCGAAGGGTCTAGCACATATGACTGCGAACGGGGAGAAATGTCGAAACATCGAGAAATAAAGAAATCTGGAAAATCGAGAGTCATCGCTGTTAGCTACAAACGCCTTTGTTGTTGCCATCGAGAGTAATTCAACCATTTCCCACTCTATTAGTTCTTAAATCTAGTTAAAAGTTAGCTAAAGTTAGTGAAATTTAAAAAAAAGTCTAGTTAAAAGTCAGCTTTCTCAAACTTCAACCCTAAAATTGTAAGTAAACCTAAAAATATAGTTTAGCCTAATTGTGTGATTCTAATGAATGCCTCCAATTTGTAGCTTGAAGTCTACACTACGCAAAATTGTGTTTGCTGTCGAGATTAGTAAAGAAAGTACCCCACCGGCAACACTCTTTTCTATACTGGGTGTCATTTCAAAATTTTGAAAAATGAGAGCGAGAATGACTTCATTCATACACCTTTTGATTACAAAAACTTACAAATGTTTTGCATTATTTTTTTCATTAAGTGCCATTTATATAAGTAGTTCAATTTTTTACATAATAATGACCTACTTTTGCTCCCATACAAATCTGCAATGATAAGGTTGAAAATATGGTTTTCCCTTTCCGGGTCCTCAAAACCGGGTAGCAAATATTTCAAATTGTCTTGTCTTCTTTTTGTTTCATTGAGTTCCATTCCATGATTGATACTGCAGTAGCGACACCTTCAAAATAATTTTGCTTTCTTGCCGGTGTCTGATTTTACAATTGTCGCCCATCCCCTCTTGTCGCCCATCCCCTCTATTCTATTCAACACTAGTATACAGCACGCGAGACGAACTAAAATGAATTCAGTGTTCGACACTAGCTCTCAGCTGTTGGTTCGAACGCCTTTGCCCTCAAGCCACAGTCCACCCGGTGGCATGGAAGACAAAGCAAGACAGGAAGGTGCTGGTACGCCTGTCTTGCCACTGCAATGATGCAAGGGACGCTTGTGACAACTAAGTAGATTTTCAGTACTATCGTTTCAGTTGAAAACCGAATTTATCGAATCAGATGCGCCATATAGCGCACTACCTCCGACATTAGGTATAACGTACAGAACGAGAGTAAAATCGATTGTCGCTAGTCGATAAAATCAACTGAAACCATACTATCATCCCAAGTATCTTGCCGTCAGTTATTCGCAGCGATGAGGACATTGATAAACTATTATCTGCAGTAAATATAGCACATGATAGTGCCCCAGTAAACCGAAGAAATTATTTTCTAAAGCTTATCATTACCGACCTTTTCAGAACGACCAATTATTATTTATAATAAAAACCCGAATTAATCCACCGATGGTGAGACTGAACCCTTCTTACACTTCACCATAATTACGAACGCAAATGTGGCCAATATGCTACTGGATACATATTTTCATCTGAAATTCCAGGAAGTTCCATATGTCATATTTTCAGTTTATAAAATGAACTATTTGACAATCCTAAGCGTCAATTTTGATTATCGATATGGATTCAAGATGCTATATAAGTACATGTTCGTTGACAATTGTGTTGTAAATGGAGACATTGTGTAATTTTTCAACATACTCGATGCAGTTCAAAACCGGACAAAGCCACTTGCGCCAATCGATCCTGCTCTAATTCTATAGAGTCTATGGTGTCGCATCTAGTGTGTTGAATGGTGCAGCTGATGCGCCATACAACGAACCAGATGTGACACAATAGAATGCAAGTGGCATTGATTGGTTCGAGTGGTTTTGTCCGGTTTCAAACTGCAACGAATATAAAGGTTGTACGGAATCAAATTGCACCACTTTTAAATGGCCGTAACTTTTTACCCGTTGGGTGTTTTCTATTGAAATTTTGGGTGGAATTAGTTCAATGTGTATTTGTTTACGCTGTGTAAGTTTCACTAGCAGATGTGCAATCGTTGCGAAGATGGAGTCGGAAGAACAGCAGCGCACCGGAACTGCGACCAATTGAAAAGTGCTGGGCCATCATGAAGCAGGCACTTCGGAAGCATCCTAGGAAATGAAATCGGAGGAAGATATGAAGAAAAACTGGATTGCCACGCAAACAAAAGTTGGCCCAAATGTTGTACAGGACCTTATGAGTAGTGTAAAGAAGAAGGTTCGTGCATTTTGATATGGAATTGAAATTGAATAAAACATACATGGGAAAATATTCATAACATGTTTTATTTTACTCCCTGGAAGTTTGAAGATGATTGGTTGAACGGGAAAATTTTGACGAATATTTGTGTGTGTCGCAATTTGATTCCGTACACCCTTTATTTTCATTTCACAATTTATGTGCTCTCGGGTATTGTTTTGATCGTATCTTCATGAGGAATTGTCAAATCCTAATGAAATTTTCACAAGATCCTTAAATTTGGTGTCAATAGAAATAAAATCTGTTCATAAATAGCTAAGTATGTAATCAGATACTGAACTGTTTGATGACTATTATAATACGCCGTAAAATACTTTTTCATTCATATCTCCGTAACGAAATGTCCGAATGAAAAAAATTAATTAATAGCGTTCTATG
This sequence comes from Aedes koreicus, assembly GCA_024533555.2. Classification (NCBI taxonomy): domain Eukaryota; kingdom Metazoa; phylum Arthropoda; class Insecta; order Diptera; family Culicidae; genus Aedes; species Aedes koreicus. The sequence goes on along the minus strand of JAHHFK020002675.1, from coordinate 8,549 downwards.
GGAATGTTCTAGCTTTCATTTGCCGCCAACAGAACTGATATCGGGTCCTTCCTTAGCTCAGTTGGTAAAGGCGCGGCTACAAAGCCACACCATGCTGGAGGTGGCTGGGTTCGATTCCCGGGCTGGTCTCGGCATTTTTCGTTAAAGAAAATTTCTCGACTCCTTGGGCAAAGCGTATGATTGTACTTGACACACAATCATACTAATGCAAAAATGGTACTTGGCATCGAAGGCTCTTTATTAATAACTGTGGAATTGCATTTAGAACACTAAGTTGAGAGCAAGCAATAAGCTAGGAACGCTAAGAAACACACGGCTGAACCTGAGAAAACGATGTGACATTTTCTGTAACGCACACATACACATAAACTCTCTCTCTCTCTCTCTCTCTCTCTCTATCTCTCTCTCTCTCTCTCTATCTCTCTCTATCTCTCTCTCTCTATATACTCTATATACTATATACTCTATATACTATACTCTATATACTATATGATACTCGGTCCTCCGTACCTCGTATAAAAAGTCGAGTTTTCAAGCAATCTTAATACTCTTCTATTGGCGTAAGACGGGTAACAAGAGTTTGTGAAATTTTCGTGTTTTAAGGATGGACGTGCATGGACCGAAATGTCAGCTTCACTTGCGGAATAACCGAGCGGAATATTTGTCCGAAGGTAAAAGTGACAGCTCCCATTAGTTTGCGTGAAAACCTTACAAATTCTAATTTTATTTTTCGTTCTTTTCAGGTGGATACTGCTGCAGAAATTTCTTTTCGATTCTTTACGTTTCCGTTTCAGTAATCGGAATTTATCATGGGTTTGGGATAGAAAAAGAAATTTCTTTCGAACACGATATCGACATTTAACCTTAACCACCATTGCATATGTTAAAAATAATTGTCGACTTGGATGTTTGTCATGGAATGCATTGGGCATGGTCAGTTTAAAACTACACGTAGGATGACTGAAACTTCGGGCTGCAATAAAATTAGTTTCACTTATTTTATTTCGTCACTCCCGAAGAAGCCAAGAAAAACTTTCAGAAAGGGGAAACCGTCAACCCATATCGAATCGAGAAGCTAGCTGAAAATGAACACCCTTCACTCCTAAATTAAGCGCCGCGAACGGTAAATATCGCTCCGTCAACACTTTCGGAAGCGAATTCAACACCTGGCTGGTCGCTTGACCCAATGCGCCCACCCATCGTAAGCATGACGCAACAATCAGCTGATGGTGACGAGCGTTGTTTGAAGGCCAGGCTACGCGACCCAAAAATTATGAAAATCGTCCATCTGTACCTCGCTTATATTAAGGACCAGCCTGTAACGGTTTGGATAGAAGAGATGACACCAACAAGCATCAAAATGCTGCTAGCATCTGAAGGCTTGCCAACGGCGCCAGACCATTCACAACGCATCTTCGCAGAAGTTCATCAGGAATATGGTCTGAATGCAGTTGAAGCAGCAGCCGATGTGCAATCTTACCAGCGATTCCTGTCCAGCGAACGAACACACCGGCTTCAGCAAATGCGCGACAGTAACAAATTTCACTCAATTTCTTCTGCTGCCCATTTTCGCAAATAATGACGCCTTCGTTGGAAGTAGAAATTAACGACGTACTCTTAACAGAGGTAAACGATGAATTTTTATTATCAAACAACGCACTTCCAACAATTTCTTCAAATAGACTGAAATTTTGATTTACTGTCAAAATTTTAATCGCATGAAAAACCCAGTCAAAATAAAGGATATTCACAAAATTATTAGACTCCTCTTTCTCCTCTGTTATCCTGGCAACTGAAACCAGCTGGAGCGAGAGCGGACAGGGGCGGCAGAAAATATTGCGAAAATGTTCAAACTTGAGTATTGGGTTAATTCGTGTAGCTAGTAACTAATTGCTATCGAAAGTGTATTTGTTTATGTTTACTTTCAAGTGCTGCATCCAAACATTCTATTTGTTGTATTCCAAATTCGTAAAAATGTTCGCGAAAGAAGTGATCACCAGTTTGTTGCTCGCCCAGAAGAAGCCGAAAGAGATTGCCAAGGTGGTAGGGTGCCATTTGGCAACAGTTTACCGCATAAAAAAAAGTCCCTGCAGGATGGTCCTAAGCAGCGGAAGCCGGGAAGCGGACGTCTACGCTTTGCACGCACGCCGAACGTGATCAAATCGGTCCGTGCAAAAATTGCTTGCAACCCGGTGCGTTCCATAAGAAAACTTGCAAAGGAAGCCAATATTTCGGAGATATCCATGCGGAGAATCATCAAAGAAGACCTGCATGCATCTTCCAGAGCCAGAGTGAAACGCCACTTGATTACGGACTGGGTCAAGGAACTACGAGTGTCTCGTTCCAAGAGATTGCTTTCCTTGTTGAAGAAGGAAAAAATGATAATCCTGTTCTCCGACGAAAAGCTTTTCAGCATCGATGCTGTGGCCAACAGCCGCACGGACCGGTTCATTTCACCGCAGAAAATGGAGAACGTTCCGGAAAAAGTGAAATTCAAATTTCAAACCAAACATCCGGCTGGTGTCATGATGTTTGGCTTTGTGGCGTCCAACGGTTTGAAAATGCCGCCTGTTTTCATTGATGCTGGAGTTAAAATCAATACCGAAGTGTATATCGGTATTTTAAAGGACCAAGTGCTTCCATGGGTGAAGGCCAACTTTTCCGAGGACCAAAACGTTGTCCTACAGCAGGATGGAGCGCCGTGTCACAGGTCCAATCGAACCCCACAATGGTTGAACGATAACATGAAGTTTTGGCCGAAGGATTTGTGGCCCCCTAGCAGTCCAGATCATAATCCGTTGGATTATTCGATTTGGGCATATGTTGAAGCACGAGCCTGCAAAACATCACGCCCTAGTGTGAAAACCCTGAAGTCGACCATAACACGCACATGGCAGTCAATGGCGGAGGACTACGTCTGACAGGCATGCTCTGGCTTCCGGCGTCGGCTCGAGGATGTTATTTATAAAAATGGAGGACACATTGAACCCATGTTTCATGTTGATTCAATTAATGCCTACCTCATTTATCAGCAAGCTTATGTGCAACACAGATATACTATTTACTAAGACTTTATACTAGAGTTGAATAGCAAGAGTCACGAAAGTACAATATGAAGCAAAATTAATAGAAAGAGGCCGGAATAATAAAAATGTTTCAATATTAACCAACTTATATGTTATGATATGTATAAACAAGATGATTCCATTATGACTATACACCAACGCGGTCCTACGTGAACCTCGCGGTTACATCTTTAACATAACCCCACTATATATATGTTTTTTTTTTTCATTCCAGAACAAACCTAGAATTGTTCAGTCTTGTTGCCAGAATTGGCCGGTTATTGTAAAATACTTCGTATAAGAGTAGAGAAGGTAATCCACCCATCGTTCAGGCGTATTGGCACAAAGTGAGGGCTCGATTCTCACTCCAGCCGGTGGAATTTGAAAATGCCCCTACTCTACTGGTCCATCGGGCGTTGTTTTGTCCAATGCACAGTGTTCAGTGTTCAGTCTGTGCAACCACTGCGAATTTAGCTGGAAAGATACGTTTTCAGCCTAAGTTTGAAGTTTTGAAGCAAAATTGTTTTGTACAAAGTTGTTTCTAGTAATAAGACCCTTCTTTTGGTGTAAATGAAAACAAGGGGGGGGGGTCCTTGTTTTCAGAGCAATCGAAAATCTAGCTTTTTTATTTGCAGAAATAAAGGCATATACTCTTCGGAAAAGTTGTAGATGAGAAAATTTTAAGCAACTTTGATTGACTAAATTTTTCTGTAGCTTTTGAAATCATCGATTTAGAGCAATTTTCCCTACGTAGCTTAGGGTGTCCCTATAAAAATCAGTTATTTGGCTCGAACTTTTTTATATCCATTTTAGCAAAGTTGTCTTCCCATTGATTCTAAAACAATGAAAGATACAACTTGGTGTACTGAAATCGTCTTTATCGTATGTCAAACAAAAGTTATTATGATTTTTGTAAAAAAAAAATAGGCTTTTTTCAAATGTTGATCTCTTTGATTGGAGCAAACAGAAAAATATTCTTTAACTGCATTTGGAAGGTTTTTGACGTAGAACACGTCTTACGGCAAGGGTAGGGTGTCAATTGAAAATCTAAAAATAAGCGACCGACACGAAATATCGTTACAAATTAAATGCTTATTTCTTGATAAATGCTCAATAGATTTTCAAGATGTTTACATCATTCGGTTGAAAATTTTCCCGCGTATCAATTCAACTATCAAAAAATATCCTTGATTAATTGTAAACTATTGAAAATAGGGAAAATAAAACGTGATGTCTTATAATTTTGTTTTGCAGGTTAATTTTACTAGATGCTCAGTACTTCCCTACCACAGATTTCAAATGTAAGCAAGGGAGGTCTCATATGCAGCACTGAACGATATAACAGTGGCACGCCTTCACAAATTTCTCATTCGTTCGGCAGCATTGAAGCATTGCGGTACTGTTCACAGTATTGGTTTGGCAGCTGCCGGCGTCAGTGCCCTGGAGGGTGCACTGGCTTCATTTCGGAGCGGCACGCTGGAGTGTGCACTGACTACATTTGGACTGCAGTATTGAAGCTGTTCAGAGCGGCATTGCATTGGTTAGCTAGCGTGTGGCAAGTACCCATGCCCAGTTTGCCTGATGGCTGTTGCTGGATACGGTGCAACGTGGAACTGGTGAAATAACCTGCTTCTTCAAAAGACCGAGAAGGTTTTAATACAAATGTGGACTATTTGAATCCGTCCTTTTCAGGACGAACAATTCCATTTTCCTAGCTAAAGAGTTTGTTAGATTGGGTTTTATCTTACATTCAGTTTCAAATGCTTGCCAATTGGCAGCTAGCGGTGTGTAAAATAGTTTTAGTTATGCAGTCGGTTGAACAGACCAGTGGTGTATTTGTAGCCAATCGCTGGGCTCAAACACGAGAGGCGAAATAAGGTGCTTATGTGTGATCCAGTTGATAGCCATCTTTTGGTAAGGCGCAACGTAGAACGGATGAAATGACCGGCTCTTTCAAAAGACCGAGAAGGTTTTATTCATTCAAATGTAAACGAATTAAAATTCGTCCTTTTCAGGACGACCAAATTAAAGCTAAAGAGTTTGTTTTGTTGGAATTTTTTTTACATTCCTTTCAAAATTCTTGCCAATTGGCAGTCGGCTAAAATAGTTTTAGTTTTTCATTCCTCGCATACCTCATGCTTTGTGTACAATTTCTAACACGGCTCGGAAATTAGAACTTTCTCGCTATTATTCCGCAGCGCAAATGAAAAGCAAGCTTACGGCAAAAGTAGTATGCCAAATTGAAATTTGAAAAATGGCTACCGTCACAGAAAATTTAAACACTGGACGCTAATAATTCGATCGTTTCCTGATTGATTGTTGAGATTTTTGCAACTACACATTCTTCCGACTGCCATTTTATTAGCCCAAGTATCTTAATTTTACAAACAAACGATGAATATATTTTGTGTACAAAATCATCCATCGGTGTAGGAAAATTTAACGAATGTTGCATTTCGGCAAGTATAAAGAAATGTCCTATCACGGACAACGTTAATTCCAATTAGTACTGCTAAGAACAGTTGTTCTGTAGTGTTAACAATTCGCGTTGGATGGAGTTTTACTTCTAGGAAGAAATAAATTTTGACAAACTGTGAAAGTGAAAATAAGTGCAATGCCTAATCGTTTTGACGCCAACCGTATGGGCAAATTTCGGAAGCGCATTAAGATCGAACATACGGGAAATCCTCCGAAACGACCATGTACCGATGCTGAGCGAGCTCGTGGGCGATGAAATTTGGACACACGCAATTGTTCGTAACTTTTTAGCGTGTGGGTAAAAATTATTGAAATTTTAACTGAATGTATTTCATTGTGTTGTGTCAATTGTGTAATGAGTTTCGTGAAAATCGGTCGAGTGATTTCAGTGATGGTTTCGAATGAAGAAATAGTGTGCCAACAAATTTTGGGCACTCACTTCGAAAACCCAAACGCTTCTCATCGATGGATCGGAAAACAGCTCGGAATCGTACATTCAACCGTATCTCATGTGATCAAAACGTTCAAGGACCGTAAGACAACCAAGCGGAAAAATGGTAGTGGCAAAAAACGTGGCACATCAAATCCGGAGAAGGCCAGGATGGTATTGAACCAATTTAAGCGTTATCCCAACATTTCGATCAGGGATGTTGCGAAAAAGGCGAAAGTTTCAGTTTGTTTTGTGCAGAAAACAATGAAACGTTCTGGATTACATGTGTACAAGGTCCAGAAGGCACCGAACCGGAGCGATAAACAGAACTCGGTGGCCAAAACTCGTGCAAGAAAACTGTACAGGGAGTGGCTCACAAAACCGTTCTGCATTGTGATGGACGATGAGACCTACATTAAAGCCGACACCAAACAAATGCCAGGACAGGAACACTACGTCGCCACCTCTAAGTTGGCCGTTCCGGAGAGTGTACGGAAGAAGAAACTGTCGAAATTCGCCAAAAAATCCTTGTCTGGCAAGCGATCTGCGGATGTGGCAAAATGAGTCAGCCCTTCATCACCTCTGGGACCGTCAACGGACAAATCTACAAGGACGAATGCCTCCAAAAACGACTTCTGCCCTTCTTGAGATCTCACGATGACCCGACACTGTTTTGGCCGGATTTGGCATCTTGCCACTATGCCCGGCCAGTCTTAGACTGGTACAAAGATAATAATGTAGTTTTTGTACCAAAAGACGTCAACCCTCCAAACACTCCGGAACTTCGCCCAATTGAAAAATTTTGGGCAATCATGAAGGCAAAGCTCGTTAAAACTCCAAAACTGATAGAAAATGAACTTGAACTAAAGAAAGTGTGGTTAAAAGTAAGTAAGCAAGTCGGTCCTATCATTGCCCAAAATTTGATGAAAGGGGTCAAGGCAAAGGAGCAGGCATTTGGGTTGGGAGAAGAGGTTCAATAAACCAATGATGTCAAAACTTAACCATTAAGTAGTACTTTATTTCAGAAAGTTTGAAAAGAATCGGGCTCAAGGAAAATTTTTGGTGACCTATTTTGTGTGTCCAAATTTCATCGAATACAGTCTTTTAATGGCCTCCAGCTGGTCGACACAATTACTACAACCAGCACAACCGTTACCTTTGCATCATACCAAAATTCAAACCAAATGTCCCTTTCCAGGGCCGTCAAATAATTTCTAAGAAGCGAATCATAAAATGCTCTTACATACTTACTCACTTAGTTATGCTAACCCAACGTACCATTAGAACAGTACCTGTTGCATTGTTCCGCTACGAAACAAACGAAACTAATCAAACGTTTTAACGTAGACTACGTCAACCGGGCGTGTTATACTCAACCGCACTGATTTTTTCTATTATTACATAATATATATGGAAACTGGAGATAGGTTATTTTTTTAAATTGAGTAAAAAACATTTGAATAGAGCGTAGTTTTATAAGAAAATCATAAATAACTCGCTAATGGTAAAATATATTGGCAAGATTTACAGGTCAAAAGTTTGTTAAAAGAGTATATGCCTTTATTTCTGCAAATAAAAAAGTTTGATTTTCGATTTCTCTGAATACAAGGACCACCCTAGTTTTCATTCACACCAAAAAAAAGGGCCTCATTATTAGAAACAACTTTGTAGAAAACAATTTTGCTCCAAAACTTCAAACTTAGGCTAAAAAGGTATCTTTCCAGCTAAATTCTCATTCTGGACCACTGTGCACATGTTGAAGCGGTCTCTCACTTTATAAAAAAAAAACTGAGCTTGCCCTCCCACTATTTGAAATCCTGACTACGCCTATAAGTATTGCCCATGTCCGTCACACACGTTTATTATGCTGCTAACAGAATGAATTAATTAAACAATAAATTAAATGTGGGCTATCTTAACGCTTCCGAAACAATTAACAACTTGATCGACGTTCACCGCCTCCACGTATAGCCCATTCTGCTTGTTTCTAATTCGATTCTGCACATCCTATACTGTTCCGAGCTTGACGCGGCTTTCTGCGTTACCCTCAGCCAATTGTACCCTGAAGGCGAGTTGTCAAAGCAACCCGAGTTCTTGATTATAACGGAGAACGCAAATCACAAACACACAAACACGCCTACTTTGCTCGCGAGCCGTTAACTAGAAACCGCCACAAGCCTTCTCTATCACTATCGGGTGGGTTTCCCAAGAAAACTCCATTTCGAATCCAAATGAAACCGCCCGATGATCCTTACCGTAAAGAAACATGCACCGCACGGAAGCGAATAACGGCGATGCTTTATATCACCAACAGCTGTAAACCGGCACAGCCGGGTTTCCTAAAGGTCATCATCATCGACGACGCTTTCAGCAGGTTCCACCGCTTTTTTGTTTACAACCACCAAAGAAGAATCGCAATCGTTGCGTTGTAAGCAAGACAGGTCTTTCTAGCTCTCACAAAACTTTGCGCTGTCTGTTGCGCTTGTCGCGGTCCACCGCTTCACCGATAAAATAAAAAAACTTCTGAATTATCTTCTTCACAGATGTTGTTCCCGATCTTTTTTTCCTGTGTCCGA
>JAHHFK020002674.1:0-214821 GCA_024533555.2 Aedes koreicus | reverse complement strand
AAAAAAAAACATCTCTTGCATTGTATAAACTGTTACTCTCTGAAAAATAAATCCACTAACAACCCTCTAACTGGACCAATGACCGTTACATTCTTACAGAACCAGATCAAGTGGAATCGCAGTCTTCCCCGGTGCCGGAAAGAAGGACAAGGACAGGGGAGACAAGGAACTGGGCTTCGCCCGTCAGCGAGGAAGGCGTCAATGGTAGTAGCACCACTCTGATTCAGAATGTTGCCATCCCCATCGGAGAATCTCCGTGTGATAACTTCGCATTTTTTTTCCATTTTCAGGCAACAACGGCAACCAGGAGGCGGCGAATTCGTCCACCGAGGAGAAGACATCGCCTGGTGGAAAGCGAAAGGCATGTCCCTTCCTTTCTTCACCTAGCTGATAAATTGAAGATCTCTGAGAATGCCACATTCACTCTTGTCCTTCCTAAGTACTCAGCCTGTAACTTGTTTGTCTTCTTTCACGTAATCTTCCTCTAGTAGGAACAAAAGACTCTTTCCTAAGTACGTGGCTTCTTATCCATCTCTGATTCCAAGTTTGAGATTTTGCACCCTCACATTCTAGATGTACTGTACTCGGAGCCTTGTTTAGATGTTACATCCTAATAATGAATACACAGTAATAGATTGTAAGTCTGCCGTAGTAATTTTAGATTTTTGCACAAGGTTTCTTTTTTATTTCGTTTCCCTTTTCGTTTTGGTACGTGTTTGAGGAATGTATTCGATGACTTGACACTTGCAACAACAATAGGTCACCCGTTCTCATCGGGTCGCGAATCCTCCAAGGACAAGAAGCAGACTGGTGCTGCGGCGACCCCGGTTGCCGCAACCAACGGCGACGGTAGCAAGAAGGGAGACACTTCTCCGACAAAGGAACTGGCCGAGACTCAAGCGCAAGCTCAGCAGGCACAGAAAGACGCCGGCAAACCCGGATTCACCAAACCGTACGAGTACTCGGAGAATGAAAAGGACACAAGTCCGAATAAGAAGAACGTCAAAACTCGAGGCTTCCGGTACGATGAGGATCCTTCGCAGTATGCCAGAAACCAGGAGGAAGCACAGCTAAGTCCGAACTCGCAGAGCCGACGGGCCACAGGATTGGCCTTTAACTATGCTCCTGGTGAGGATGAGAAGGTTCGGGAATCGGTAGAGAAGCGTAAGGCTCCTGGTAGTCCCGGTTTACTGCAAGCGAGTGATGCGAAGGACAAACTGTCGCCCAAGACCGGCGGCAGGGGATTGGCTGGAGAGACGGACGAGCAAAAGGGGGTGCGAACCAGTGCCCGCTCGTATTCACCCAACAAGGGTAAGTTAGTCGACCCGCTGACTAGTGGAGCTGGATCGTTCCGCCCGTTGGACGACAATCAGGCTGATCCCAATGCGGCGTTCATCCAAGGAGAACAGCTATCTGGAATTGTTCCAGTGGTTGCAGGGCCACCCGAGCCGGTCAAAAAGAAGGTTAAGATTATGGTGATCATTTCGAAATTCGATCCCAAGACCAAGAAGGTCGACATGGCTAGCGGCGTGGTGGAACACTCGACTGGCGTGCTGGATACAAAGTCCGGTCAGATCGAAAGCAAGTACGGAGTGATTGATCCTAAGGCGGGTACGGTTGTAAATTTCAACCCCAGAACCGGACAGAACGAAACCTTCCAAGGACAGACGGACCCGAAGTCCGGACAGCTTCATGTTGTTACCGGAGTTGTGGATCCTAGCACCGGAAAGGTGGATGATAATCTAGGACAGGTTATCATTGTCGCTCCTGATGATGATTCCATTGTAGAGATTACGACCATCACGGGTAAGGTCGATCCCAACACCGGTAAGGTCGATACGACAAATGGCGATGTGGAACGAACTCGGGGTATTCTGAATAGCAAGACCGGAGTTGTTTCTACCAAGTACGGAGAAATCAATCCGAAGACCGGCGAGTTGCGAACGGTGGATCCAAAGAGTGGTAAGTCTAGCAATCGATCGGTAGCAGTCGATAAAGATAATGGACAGATTACGATCGTGGGTGTTACGGATCCCAAGACGCATAAGGTCGACAATAGTCAGGCTCACTTGGTGGCGATTGGCAATCAGGTAGACCCAGTCGTTGAAGTCACTTCGGTTCTCGGTAAATTGGACAAGAAAGGAATCGTTGATCCGAAGACGATTACCTTCGATAAGAGCACAGGGCAGTTAGATACCAAGGACGGTAAAATCAACACCAAGTTCGGCCAGTTCGATTTGGTCAAACAGACGTTAACTTTCGTTGATCCGAAAACGGGTAAAACTGAGACTAAAGAAGTCAAGATCGATCCGGTTACGGGGCAGGTGCTTCTGAAGAACCAGGTCAACCCCAAGACCGGAAAGCCTGATAAGGATTACGGAAGAATTGTCTCTATCAGAATTGTCCATAACCGCATTGATCCAGCCACTGGAAAGCATGTGACCACAGTTGAAGACAAAGACATCAGGGTTGATCCGAAGACCAACCAAGTCTGGGTGCCGGAAAGTAAGGATCCCCGAACAGGTGAAACGATCTACACTTCCAGCCAGGTCGATCCAAAGACAGGCTACGTGATCACCATCTACGGCTATCTGAATTCGAAGACCAACGAAATCGAGAAACAGACCAAATTGGATCCTAATCTAACTAAGGTTGACCCCACAACTGGGCAGATCTATGCTGCTACCGGCCAAGTGGATGAAGCAACGGGCGAACCACTATTCGCCGCTTCGCAAATCAACGAAGAAACCGGAGAGATCTACACCAAGGTTGGCAAGGTGGATCCAAGGACCGGAAGGTTGGTGATCATAAAGATCTTCATCCTGACAAAGAAGGATGAACGTGGAAAACCGGAGGAAGTGGACGTCAATTCAGTGGACTTTGATCCGGTTTCCGGGAAAATCAACAATATTGCAACCAAGACCGTTTACGTGTACAAGATGCGCGATCCAATTACCGGAGAAACCTATCAGGTAGATCCCAACGATCCTAGCATTGCCGGAGCTCGCACCACCGTTACCCAAACCATGACCCTAAGCGGGGAAATCGATCCACTCACCGGACGTATCAAATCGGAATGGGGTCACATCGACCCGAACACCGGTGATATCGATCCGGCTACGGCAATTCGTGATCCAGTGACGGGCAAACTGATCCTCAACTACGCCGACATCGAACCGAGCCACTTTGGCAAGAATGTTACAGTCAAGAAGGAAACGGTTCCCATCACGAGGGAACAGTTCTACGAAGGTATCAAGCATCTGGGCAAGAAGGCGATCCGACGGGACTCGGAAAGCTCCGACGACGAAATGGCTCAGTATGATAGCGAAAACATGAAGGAGATCAGCTCGGGAACTCCGAAGGCTGCCGCCGGTGGAAAGTTCGGCGCGCCAACGGTGGTCAAAACGACAACGAAGCAGGTTATTACGAAGAACGAAGATGGCGTTACGCATAATGTCGAGGAGGAGGTGCAGAATCTAGGAACCGGACAGATCGTCTACTCGACACAGGAACATAAGGTAAGCGGGATATAGCAGTAGGCTTGATTGCATTTTTATTTTTGCAGTTTGAGTGATGCTTCCTTGTTGTTAGAGCAAATACTTAATAGTCCCCTCGAAATTGCTGCTTTAGTGCATGAAAATGCTGCTCTCAACATCATTGTACAAACCAGGAGAAGACGCTTGCAGCGTTTCTCAAAGCATTGCCCTTCGAATTCACACCTCGGCTCCGTCGCTTGGGTTTACCAGATGATATGTCTTCTTCGTATCTTCATTTTCAATATTTTTACCCAATTGAGAGTAACATCTGGTATCCCCAACCCCTTCCATCCATAATATCCTAACCTCATAAATCGAATCAAACCACACAAATCGCAGGCCGACGCCCCCAGCGATATTCAGGGTAAATTCCTAACGGCAACGGCCGTAACGACGCGCACGGCCACGACCCACGAAAATCTCGAAAGCAACGTCAAAACGCAACAGCTCGAGGAGAAGACCGTCGCAACGACTACGACGCAACGCGGAGAACAACAGGAACAGCGGGTAGTCACACAGGAAGTCAAAACCACCGCCACCGTCACCAGTGGCGATCAGGTAGGGCACCTCGCGAGACATGAGCGCTTTATTGATAAACCCAATTCTATACCGCATCATTTAACGATTCGTTTTGTTTTTTATTTCTTATGTTTCAACCCCTTCACAACCTAATTTGGCGCGCATGCTTCTACAAATTACGCTAATTACGTTCCCGATTGGCTGCTCCCGCTTGAACTGTTTGATTGTATGATTTGGTTGTTGTAATGCTGTAGTTTGCCCGCCGTGATAGCATTTCATCGACGAGTTCCGGCGACTCCGGAACTCCAATCGATGGTCCGTACGGCGAGGAGGACGACTCCACGGTTATCTACAACAAGAGCTACACGGTTGGTATTCGATGGACTGTTATAGTTATTTAGTAGCGGATTTCCATCCAACGCGGAATTTACATTCAAATATTTTTTTTGGAAACTTGAGTTGAGCGTTCTCCCTCTTCCCTATTCCGCAGGGTGTTGATGACGTTGCTGGAGCTTCGAAGGTTCCAACCGGTCCGAATGTGGAACACCATCGGGTGCTGCTCGACGACTCGCAGGAAGGTGTCACAGCCGAGGGTGAAATTGTGTCCTCTCAAACGGTCAGCAGCAAGACGCGAACGGTGGAAACAATTACCGTAAGTAATCCTCTCGTTGGTTCGAGTTATTCCTCCCCATACTAAGGCAACAACTTCATTGCAGTACAAAACGGAACGGGACGGAGTGGTGGAAACACGAGTGGAGCAGAAGATCACCATCCAATCGGACGGTGATCCGATCGATCATGACAAGGCGCTTGCAGAAGCCATCCAGGTCAGTGCTGTTCCTTTGCCTAGCTAATCACAAACAACACCACGAACCACATGTTGAAACTTCTTTTTCTATATATTTGTACTCGCAAAATTTAGCTTATTGATAGCCTGTTTTGATTAATCTGGTCTTCTTTCGCAATCGAAATCGTCACCACAGTCACAGTAATATACCTACTTCAGTTTTCGTTTGGACATTTATTACTTGTTCGTTAAATGTGTACACATCTGTTTAATCCCTATTTGTGTGCAGGCTTCCCGGCGATTCCGAACGGATCCAGAGGAGCGTATCGCCCAGATTAAGAATTACATGTACGAGAAGTATAATTTTCCGAAATAGAAATTACCTACGTTCTAGCGAATATGTGAAGGCGATGCGGTTGGTACGGTGTTCTTTGGTAGGCTTGTTCCGATGAGTGTTTTTCGTTTCGTTTTAAATTGTTCCAAAAGAGAGGTTTTATTTTGATTTGAGAAAAAAAAAATGACCATGATCATGCTTTAACGCTCAGTCGTTCGAATGTACTCCTAATAATAGTCGTTTAGTTTGTGTAGGCTTGTGCGTATTACTTCATCACATTCAGCATGATCACTTCACTCGGGATTATATGTATGGTTCCCTAATGCACAACAAATGGTTGGATCATAATCACAAAAAAAGGAAACAATTTCAATTCAATTTAAAAGTTTCCTGAACCTGCTCAAGACTATTCTGCAACAACTAAGATATCTGTAGGAGGTTTGTAGTCCCCCATCCTGAGTCATCGTTCCGATATCTGAGGAAAACGAATGAACCAAAACAGGATCTTTATGCAAACTGTTTTTTTTTTAAATGTATGATTAATTTAAGGAATTACCTGCATCACTGCTTGGAACCAAATTCAAGAGGTTAGTTAGTTAGCTGTTTCATACATGCTATTTGGTTGCCGAAAAATGAAGATTCCTGATTTTTACCGATACCTATTGTGCCAAGAATATTAAATTAAGATAATTAGATTAACCCTTAAATTTATACGAATTTTCTTCTGAGCAAATCCAGAGCAAATCAAAGTTAAATCAAGCTAAGTTTTCATAGTAATTTATGCTTATGATTATTGGTGCTCGGAATCGAATTAGCTTCCATATCGAAGGTACCAATAGGTGAACAACTATTAAATGTACACACATTAGAGTGTCTCATTGAAATCGATGTGTTCAAAATCATGGTGCCCAACCCGAAAATGAACGGTAATGATATTTGAAGCATTTTTGTAGAACATAGGTATCAACTTTCTAGAACATTGTCTGCTAACTCCGAAAATTCGATCTTTTTCAACAGAAAAAGGCCAATTTTCGACCCTTTTTTGACTGCCAGTATTTTCTCGCATATTTTCGAATTTTTCTACTACAAATTCTGAACATTTTAGATCCACAAACCATAATCATGTATCAACATTTTGTGTACCGTGTTTATATGGAAGGAAATCATTCTCTCAAAAAATTGACGAAGTGATTGTCAACTCCTACAACAGGAGCTGTCCTGTGACGTAATCGAATTCTAACAGAGACGTGGTGGAATACGAGCTTGAGGAGATTAGGAAGTCTCGCGTAAATTGTTTAATAAGGCGAAGCGCAGCTCAGATTGGAGTCAGTATAGAAAAGCTCTCACTGAATACAATTATTAGATAAGGAAATCCAAGAGAAGAACTTGGATAAAAACATGCATTGATAATACGCCAATAGTGGCAAGATTACAGAAAACTCTTGTAAACGATCATACAGTTGTTCTTGGAAACATCAAACTCCAAGACGGGGCTTTTACTGAAACCCCACATGATACCTTAAGTTGTATGATGAAAACTCATGATCCAGGCTCGGACTTGAGTGAAGATTCTGAATTATATCGGTGTCGAAGGATGTTCCTTGCAGACTTTACCAGAGTTTAACAGACAGGAATGCACAACACCAGATATAGTGGATGAAATCTTTACAACATCCAGGGTAGAACATGCAGTGAGATCATTTCAGCCATTTAAATGTGCAGGTGTGGGCGGCATTTTCCCAGCATTGCTCCAAAAGGGTGAGGCCATGCTGGTTCCGTTTCTTATGAAGATTTTGAAGGAATATGTCGAGTCAACCTCGAAAGGTTTCGATGTTGTAGGCTTTGCGGATGACATAGTCATCTTAGTAAGAGGAAAGTTTGACAATATAGTAAAGGGTGTACGGAATCAAATTGCGACACACACAAATATTCGGCAAAATTCGCCCGTTCGACCAATCATCTTCAAACTTTCAGGGAGTAAAATAAAACATGTTATGAATATTGTCCCATGTTTGTTTTATTCAATTTCAATTCCATATCGAAATGCACGAACCTTCTTCTTTACACTACTCATAAGGTCCTGTTCAACATTTGGACCAATTTTTTTTTGCGTGGCAATCCATTGTTTCTTCATATCTTCCTCCGATTTCACGTCCTTAGGATGCTTCCGAAGTGCCTGCTTCATGATGGCCCAGTACTTTTCAATTGGCCGCAGTTGGTTGAGATGCTTCGGCAAGAAATTGACCTTCTTAGCTTTGTACCACTCCAAAACCTCTTTCGAGTAATGGCACGAGCCTAAATCCGGCCAGAAAATCGTAGGAACATCGTGTGACCTCAGAAGAAGAAGTAGACGCTTTTAGAGGCCCCCCCCCGTCCCTTCCGAAGTGGGGCGCCCCCTCCCCCCCCCACCAAACAACCTCCCAAACTATTAATTTTTTTATAACCCCCCCCACCACCCAAACAAACACACACCCCCCCCCAAAAAAAAAAGCAAAGACACACGACAGCCACACCACACAACAACCAACCACAAACGACCAACCCTACGGAATTTTGGTTTTGAAATAGTTTTTACTAGTAAAAATAATCAGCTTAAAACTCTCTTAGGTTCTGCTAAAGACCCCATTGAGAGTCTTAGCAAATCCGGGGTCTACAAAATATCTTGTGACCATTGCGGAAAAGTTTACATTGGACAAACTAAACGTAATCTCAATATTCGTTTCAAAGAACATATTGCAGAAGTCACTAAAGCAAACAAAGACACTGAAAAAGGGATCATACACCATTTTAAATCAAAAGTAGCTGAACATATATTCAACGAAGAACATTTTTTAAACTTAAATAACATACAAATTTTAAGACATATCACAAACCCTTGGAAACTAAATGTAGCGGAAAGCATAGCAATCCACAAACAAAATTCCAAAAAATTGCTTAACAAAGATCAAGGAAACGGAAATTCGTGGCTGTTTAAATTTCTACCAACATCACAAAAACAACAGAATGCCAATTTGACTACCTTCAAACGAAGTAGGAATTACCCAACAAACATCGGTGTTGAATTAGAGCTTGTTCAAGCAAATTTGGAGAAGCTATTCAGCTGTTTCTTCTAGAATAGCTGAATAGCTTCTCCAAATTTGTTTGAACAAGCTCTAATTCAACACCGATGTTTGTTGGGTAATATCCTTTCATTTCAACAAACAACCTTTGAGGTACCAAACAACCTTTGAGGTACACACATAAACACATTCAGTATACCCCCTCACACACTCTACCTCATACATTCAGGTATCAACAAACCTACTATAAATACTAGACCTACTGTGATGTTCCCTTCAAGTCGAGCACTCGACACTGAAGAATTTTGTAAGTCGCTGACGAAATAGGCCTATCTGTCAAAAGAGAAGCTTCCTATAGTGGAATTTAAAGGAATTTGCTCGCGTTTACTAGTGATAATTTTGAAAAAGTGCTTCAATATTTTATTTTTATTTTTGTTAAAGTGATCATATGCAGTGTTAATTTTAAATTCTCCTAGTTTCCCAAACACAATAGTTCTGCTAATACGCTCAAAAACTTTTTTTTAAATAGTGTTTTTTTAAAAAGTGAAAGTGAAACTTTGACATCTTCTGCATTCTAACGTCCTCAGAGACATCGAATTTATGATGAGCAGTGAAAAACTGCCGGAAGTCTGCTTTTACATACGTCTCATCATCCATAACGAGGCAATGTGGTTTCGTCAACATCTGGGTGTAGAGCTTCCGTGCACGTGTTTTACCTACCGTATTCTGCCGTTCATCGCGATTAGGCGCCTTTTGGACTTTGTACGTGTGTAGTCCTTCACGTTTTTTCACATCTTGCACGAAAGTTTTGGTTAGATTCAGTTTCTTCGCCACATCTCGAACTGAACTGTTGGGATTCCTCTTGAAAGCTTGAACTACCCGCATGTGATCTTTAACACTATACGGAGATCCATTTATGACACTTTTTTTTCCAATCGATGGTCAAACGTTCGTGGTACCGATTTAAAACACGAGACACCGTAACATGTACCATTACCAGCTTTCTGCTGATGGCACGATGAGAAAGATCCGGATTTTCGAGGTAAGAGCGCAAAATTTCTTTGCGCCGCTGCTGTTCTTCCGATTCCATCTTCGCAACGATTGCACATTTGCTAGTAAAACTTACACAGCGTAAACAAATACACATTGAACTAATTCCACCCAAAACTATCAAAAGAAAATACCCAACGGGTAAAAGGTTACAGCCATTTAAAAGTGGTGCAATTTGATTCCGTACAACCTTTATCGGATAAAATGCGACAGGCTCTGAAGATTAATACTCATGGTGTAAGAAAGAGGATCATTAATCCATCAAAAGTAGTAATCATTCCTTCACAAAAAACGGAAAGTTTAACCTTAAAACACTCGAGTTTGGAGGAGAAGACATTCAATTTAAAGCCTGTCCACGTTAAATTTGGACACTTCATTCAGTGTAGATTTTGAATTATTTCACGGATCGCTGAAACGTTTCACTTATATGACATCTGAAACTCTCCACTTTACTTGGTGGTACAACATGTTTACATTCTCGTTACATTCTGTAAAATGGCGTCGAATCAAGTGGAAGTGCGCAAACACACGTTGAACGAACAGCAGCAAAATTCGAATTTATCGGTACGCGATCTTGCCAAGAAACTAAAACTACCGAAAAGAACCGTGTTTTGTCTTTGCAAACCATTTGACCAGCGCTTGACTGTGAATCGGGAGGTTGGAAGTGGAACAAATCAAAAAGTATGCACCCGACGAATTGACAAGAAGGTGGTAGCCATTATTGAAAAAAATCCCAATCTTTCTTCGCGAAATGTGGCTCGCACCAAATGTAGCTTTACTCCATTTTTTTGCAAACATTTTCTTGTATCATAATGGACGACGAAACATACGTACTCGAAGACTTTAAACAACTTCCGGGTTTGGCTTTTTATACCGCAATGCAAAAGAACGCCGTTGCCGAGCATTTCCGGACAAAGAAGGTGTCCAAATTCCCGAAGAAGTATTTGATTTAGCAGGCCATATGTAGTTGTGGTCGAAAATCTAAAAGTTTCGTCTTTACCGTCAATAAGGATGTGTACGAGAAAGAATGACTGCAAAAGCGGTTGCTACCGTTCATCACAAGCCACGACTCTCCAGCTCTGTTTTGGCCTGATTTGGCCTCTTGTCACTATGCGAAATCCGTCCTGGAATGGTATAAGGTACAAGAGATCAAATGCGTGCCAAAAACAGCTAATCCACCAAACTGCCCAGAACTTCGGCCAATAGAGAAGTACTGGGCTCAAGTTAAGCGGAAACTCGTCGAAACTAAGAAGAAAGCAAATGGTACCGATGATTTCAAGAGAAGATGGAGAATCGTCACGGCGGGCGCATCTGAGGATACCGTACGGAGCCTGATGGCGGGTGTACCAAAGGAAGTTCGAGAATTTAACAGAAAGAAGGAGTAACATCTTAATCAACTGTTTCTAATGTAGATGCAACTCTTTTATTGTGAAATAAACAATCGGTTTTGTTGGACTAAATGTAAAATTTTTTTGCTGTTATTTTTTTGTAGTCAGAAATTTAACGTGGACAAGCTTTAGTGTGCAGGTTTAATATCTAGGCGTTATTCTAGGTGCTAGGCTGAAATGGAATGTACATCTTGATTATACGGTAAGCAAAGCTATTAGTGCTTTATGGTTGTGCTCCAAGACTATTTGCAGGAAATGGGGCATAAGACCAAAAATTATTTGGGATCAGAAGGTGCTTCCAGAGTGCTTTTTTGCCTGCGTCCCGGTGAGGATGAGGCTGTTGGTCCTATACATTCGTGCTGGATAGCTCCATTGCCATAGGTTGTGGCGGGGTTTTCGTTTCCAATGGTGCCGTAGATGGTAGTTTAACGAATTGTGCACCGGTTTTTGATCGGTTATCTTCAAATTCACGAAATCGAACAATTTCTGGCCATGAGTCACTAGAAAGAGCTTTTTCTTTGAGCCTCACAGCGTTTCCAGTTTTGAATGATACGAACTGGAGCGAGTTGAGGTCCTTCCATTTTGATGGAGATCGAAGCAACTCGGTGGTTGTAAGAACCAATCAAAGTGATCTGTAAGATTTTGAATGATAAATAAAATCAGTCTACCTTACGTTCTCAATCAAACCAGTCGGGTTTTCTTTCCCCCTCTAAGAGGTTATGGGCCGTTGTGGTAGTGCAAGTTGCCATAGTAATGGATAAACAACCAGCGAAAAAAAATTTCACGATGGATCGACTGGGAATCCAGAAACTCAATGGAGGAAATTACAGCGTTTGGAAGACCAAAGTGGAGGTCCTCCTCATCCGAGATGATCTGTGAAAGTACATCACCGATACCGAACCTGTGAGTACTGCAGAAGATCCAAATGAAGCTGCCAGGACGGCGTGGAGAAGCGGTGACCAGAAGGCTCGGGCGACGATAGGCCTCCTGCTGGAGGATAATCAGCTGAACCTAATCAAGGAATGCAACACGGCGAAGGCGAACTGGGACAAGCTGAAATGACAGTATGAGAAGGCCACACTGACGCTGGATCTGGTCAAATCCAAGGTGGTAGACGAGGTGGCGAAACGTTGTTCGAGCAGATCATCGGAGTCCGTCCGCAAGACGCACGTGAAGCAGAAGAAGTTGATGTGCCATAATTGCCAGAAGCCGGGCCACAAGCAAAAGGACTGCCCATCCCTCAACGAGAAGCGTCCCTACGGACGGAAGTCGTCGGAAGACTAGCGTGAGAAACCACGGGTGCGAGAAGCACGTCAAGAAGCCCGGAAGAAGCAAGATAAGGAGTATTCGTTCGTGACGAAGGATGCCGCGACGGCGCCCAATGCGTCGATTTTCGTGGAGCTTGATGAGAGCAGCAAACAGGAAGTGATTTTAGCCGATGGCACTGCAGTTAAGTCGGAAGGAATCGGTTCGTGCCAGGTAACCATGTTTTCTCCGGAGGTTGAGGCATCAAAAGTTACTCTCAAGGAAGTGCTGTTGGTACCGAAATTCGAATCGAACCTGGTTTCCGTGAAGAAGCTAGCATCAAACGGAGCGACGGTAATTTTTGAAGGATAAGAAGGTGATTGCGAAAGCGACAGTTTCCGGGGGGCTGTACTGCCTGAAGGTTGCCCAGGAAGCGCTGGCCACGAAACATACTTCCAATTGTCAGCATATGTGGCATCGTGTGCTAGGACATCGCGACCATGAAGCCGTCCGTGACCTCATGACCAAGAACATGGCAACTGGCATCAAGATAGAAGATTGTGGCTGCCGCGTCGTCTGTGAATGCTGTCTCGAAGGTAAGCTGACTCGTCTTCCATTTCCGAAAAAAATCCGACCGAAAATCCAAACAACCGTTGGATATGATCCATACCGATGTGTGTGAACCTATGCGAACCGTGACACTGGTGGATGTCGTTATTTTCTCACCATGATTGACGACTTCACTCGGTTCACCGTCGTGTACTTCTTAAAGAAGAAATCCGAAGTTCCTCTACGGATCCAAGAGTACGTCAAGTTCGTCCAGACGGAATTTGGGAGAACTCCGAAGATCATTCGTTCCGACCAGGGTGGTGAATACCGGAGTGGCACGTTGGATTCCTTTTGTCGAGCGGAAAGAATTCGGCAACAATTTACCACTGCATACACCCTGCAGCAAAACGGGGTTGCAGAGCGAAAGAATCACTCGCTGGTGAAAATGGCGCGCTGCATGATCCTGGACGCTGGGATGCCACTGAAGTACTGGGCCGAAGCGATCAACACGGCCAACTATCTGCAAAATCGTTTGCCGACGAAGCCGTTGAAGCAGACCCCCTTCGAGCTGTGGAACGGGGCGAAGCCGGACATGAGTCATCTCCAGATGTTTGGTTCACCGGCGTATGTGTGGATACCTAAGGAGAAAAGAAGCAAATTAGAAGCGAAATCTCAAAAGTTTCTGTTCGTCGGTTATTCCTCCTAGCATAAGGCGTACCGATTCATGGATCCGAGCAACGATAAACTGACCGTTAGTCGCGATTGCAGATTCCTGCCGACCGACGAGGACCCCCGAACTTCAAGAGGGAAGTATCGTAGATTATCCTTTCAGACTCCTGGAGCAACCGAAAGTTGAGGTCCCTGTTATTACCGAAACTGTGGATGAGAGCGAAGACAAATCGGACGAGTCCAATCTTTACGGGTTCGAGACTAGCTACGATGATGCCAATGAAGAGACATTCGTGGAAGAGCAAGAAGAGCTCGGCGAATCCGATAGACAGGAGGAGCAGGGTGTCGCCGGCGATGCTGATATGTCAGTAGTTCGACGATCGGAACGTACCACTAAGGGGAATATTCCAGAACGGTTTCGCGACACCGTACGTGTAGCAACTCAGCACGATGATGAACCTCGAACGTTCGAAGAAGCTATGAGCAGCTCCGAGCACGAAAATTGGAAGCAAGCCATGGAAGAGGAAATGCAGTCGCTGCAAGAAAATGCAACATGGGATGTCGTCCGTTTTCCACCAAACAAAAGGCCGATTGGTTGCTAATGGATCTACAAGAAGAAGGTCGATGAGAGCGGAAACGTGATCCGCTATAAAGCCAGACTTGTAGCGCAAGGATTCAGTCAAAAGTATGGCACCGATTACGACGAGGTGTTTGCGCCAGTAGCCAAGCAAACCACCTTTCGTACCCTGCTGAGTGTCGCCGCCCGGCGAGGAAAGCAGGTGTAACACCACGACTTGAACACGGCGTACTTGCACGGAGAGCTGGAGGAGACCATGAAGCTCGTAAAATGTGTAGAAAACAGTTCGCACTTGGTTTTCACAGATGAGGCAGATTGATCGTCTAAGCGCATGGTAGATGGAAGGCCGTTTTCATTTCTTTTAGAAATGACGAAACTCCAGAATTATTTCGGATGTCTCCGTAAATTGTGTCTGCCGTACAGATAACGGTTATAGCTGCGAAAGCTGCGACTTGCTCGGTTGAATGCAAGTTTGGTGATATTATTTTTTTGCGTTGAGAAGCGTTTCGATTTCGTCGAAGATACAGTAGACGAGAGTTAGACCAAACGGGTCTTCTTCGAGGCCTTGACAACGGAACACATAGTGTGAAGCATTCGCGCAGTATGATATTGAAGCAGCTAACAGCTTCGTCAACACCGTTACAGAGACAAACTGCAGACCAATGAACTTGGGAGAGCATAGAGTTCAACGATTCGTAGTCCACTTTACCAAAGTCACGATCAAGTTCATCAATGTCTTCAACGAATGGAGTTATTGCCGATGAATGTACTGTCAATACAAGAGCTGGATGGTGAGGATCAGTATCTACAACTGACTCCGGAGCCTCGTCAGCCGAACTGAAGCCAGTGATGAACTCATTTGAAAAAAAAAATAAGTCCAGCGTTCTTCCCAGGTGATTGCGTATCACATTCCACTATCCCAGCCCTTCAAAGGCAAGACTGTCCAAGAGAATGCGGCAAACTTGAGAATAATTTGATGTTAGAGGGTCAGCAAATGCATAGATGTTGTTCACTGATTCTCAGACGATTCGAGGTTGGTTGAAGTCCCCGAACAAAATCAGCCCGTCGTTGATATTCATCATGCGATTAATTTCGGACACAGCGTCTACATGACATTAGATGCACTCACAATCAGCAGATCGCTTCTTCGATACACCATCAAAAATTGCATTTGATTCGCCTGAAATCTTGACACATCTATTCTCGACATTTACACTCGAAGACGTCTGCACGGCCGTTGCTTCAAGTTTGTTTGAGACAGCTATTAGAACACCTCCACCACGTGCTCTGGTACTATTCACAGACGAACGATCGGTTCGAAAGACGCTGAATGTATTACCGAATGTTGACAAGAATTAATCCGGTCGTCGAGCCATATTTCCGTGAATACATACACATCGTAGTTGTTAAAGACGTCGGTAGGTTTGGTCTTGAGGCCTTGGACGTTTTGGTAATAATATGACTTCTGGTTTAGCATGCTCATTGGCGTGAAGGTTAATATCCATTGTGGCGGGATTTCCAGGTTTCGTTGTATCACGTAGCGCAGTACTAGGATGTAAACACAAATCAGAAGCCCGGTTGGTTCGATTAAACTCATAACTCATTGCCGGATATTGAAGTTTGGAAGACCCCGTCTCGCTCTATATTTGCTTCTTAACTGTCGCAGCTTGTGTAACCTATCTATAGGGGTCATTACTTTTTCTGTTGTTTCAGTTTGACGCGGTTTTTATTTCGATTGAACGCTGCAAAATGAAGTAAATTGCCGTATCTGTACGTAAACTCATCGTGGGAGATTGTCAAAAGCAAATAACTATGTGGAAAACAGAATAACAAAATATTTTCAAAAGCAAATACCTATCGTAAAATTTGGAAAAAGTTCCAAGAAACCTGATCGGTGATGGATAATTTGAAGAAGTAAACATTGCCCGCCAAAGCCCGAAAAATCCAACTATTTCCAGCCCAGTCATCAAGGAAAACTTGCAGTTGAATATATCAGATCGTACAGTGCGCTCCATGGCTCCATGGAATCGGGCTTAAAGAGCAAGCTGGCGCATATGCAAATAGTTCGCAGCAAAACCTTTTGTGTTTTGGAAACAAGTTAAATGGGCCGACGAAGGTAAGTTCGATCTTTTCGAAACGAAAGGATATTTTAAAGTTGGTTAAAGAACGGGGGAACGATTGTTAGACTGGAACATATAGAAAACTGTCAAATATGGTGGAGGCCATAGAATGGTGTGGGGGTGTTTCGCTTGGTCGAGAGTTGGTAATTTGGTGAAAATTGATGGCATACTAACGGCTGAAAGGAACGATAATTTGGTGAAGTCTTTGTTGTAAGACGAGCTAGAGGGCAAATTCATATTCCAACAGGATAATAATCCGAAGCACAAGTGTTGCGTATGCAACAAGCAAACGAATTTTCCAAAATTTCAATTCGTTCATTTTCTCGAACTGCGATTAAAATTTTCCTGTAGGTTTCGATTTCTAGGTACAATATTACCGTTAACACCCTACTCTTGTGTACTCGCGTTTGTGCGTTCCCTAGACGTCTCAACAAAATCAATCAACACGAATGCTACGTGCAAATTTGGGAAATCTAGTTCGCTACAACGATAATTAGTTAGGTTCAAGTTTTAGAACAGTTAACTTACTTGTATGTATAGAAATAGTAGTTAAATTTGAGTTCATATCCACAAAACCGATCTTAATCACTGACTAACCTAAAAAACCCGTACTCTTCATTATTTATAAGTTCTATTTTATGATCAATTTTTAAATGATTTTACCTCTTCGATCAGGTTTAGCATTAATGTACTTACTACAATTTAGATACTAATAGCACGTAAGAACTAGTAATGTAGGAAAACTTTACTTTTAGCTCGTAAATTATGAATTTAACGCACATTTGCACGACCAACTGTTTACTTTCTCTATCACTTGCCGATTGCAACAATGAGGGATTGAGTGACAGTTCTGTATCTGTGGACTACCGCAACCAGCTTCACTTTGGAGTTCATAGAGACGGCGAAGCGCCGCGACATCAAAGATGTAGATGAGTAGGTGTGGCGTCGCACGCAACAACAAGGCACGCAACAACAATCATGACGTTTTTTCGTACATGTCGCATAAAATTGCTTGATCGGCCTCCGCAATCACCAGATTTGAACCCAATTGAGAGCTTGTGATTGATTCTCGATCAGCAAGTTGACAAAGGCGAATATACCAACAAAAACAAGCGCTTTGAAGCCTGGAATAATATCGATGAAAACCATCTTAAACATCTGGTTGAAAGCATGCCTCGACGCTTACATGCAGTCATCAAAGCTAAAAGAGGACATGCGGAGTGCTCAGTTTTGAAGAAGAAAAATATCTCATGTGCACTCGATTCTTGCCACACTATAAAAAAATGATAATGATCTTCCATTAATAAAATAAATTCAAATATAACCGAGCTTTTCATTTATAATTTCGAAAGAAGACTCATGAACAACCACATTTTTCTAATATACCAATGTTGTACCACCGCAAGCAAAAAAGTTGATATGAACAAATAAGCTCAAACCAGCGTGAGCAGTTTATTTCTGCCAGTACTTTATATAAAGGATATCATCTCCTCCACACCAACCGTCAAATTGAAGTTAACATTAAAGTTAACACTTCACACATAGCACAGTACACAGATCAAGTAACGGAATAAGTTAGGATGCAGAAGGGCGTTGGAAACCTAAGCAGGCTGTGGACAAAGGGAGTGGGAATAAAGCCGAAGGGAGGTAGAAATGGGTAGTTGAGAAGGATGCTACTGGATCTCTTCAACTTTAAAATTTGTGCAAAATAGATCGTTCTTGAAGGAATTTATTAAACTGGAAATTGTATTATATGAAGCACCATGTGAAGCAAAAGTAAACTTCTAAAAAATCTCGAGTACTTTTTCATACAGACGTATCCGATTTTGTGAACAAGGAGGGGAAGTAAGATTCAAACGTAAATTTCTCAAAACTATCAGCACCCTCACGGAAAGTAGCATTGCCATCATGTTAGGGAAATGTTATTCCTTGTGTTGGTGGTCCTAGTTTGCATGAAAGGTGCTAAGGGTTTCAAGAATTCAACGTTTGAATCTTACTTCCCCTCTTTGTTTACAAAATCAGATACGTCTGTTTGAAAAAGTATTCGAGAAATAAATAAATACGGAGACAGGTAGGCTCAACTAAAAACCACTATTAGCATTGCACATCGTGTTGCACAGATAAAAAGAAACATGGAATTTTCTGCGTTATCTAAGGCACATAAAGGGGATGCTAGATTTGGCAGAAAATAATGGGATCTTTCATGTAAATTTAAGCCAGATAACGCCTAAATATAGCCTGTTGAATGAAAGATTGCAAACATTGTTTTATGGCGCATGAAAGATTGCAAACAATTTCGTTGTTTACGCTTCCTTTGGCTTGGAATTAAACGAGGGAAAGTTTTACACGCTTGTTAAAATAAATTATTTTTTCTGTGCACTGTAGAATCATGCATGGTAAAAAATAATCACGATGAAGTAAAGTGATTTGCTATTGAAATCGCACTACTTGATAAGCATAACAATTCGAAGGGCCAATCCCTTACAAGAGATCATATCACAGCACGATAAAATCAACATCATATCCCTTCAGTTTTCATAGTTTTATCCAGCTGTTAGCGCCACCTAGTCTAGGTTTCACCAAACTAAAATTGACAGACTATCAAATCTCAAGGCGCGTAGGTGGCGCCATCAACATACGATTCATTAAAACTAACGGAAACAAGCGTTGATTTTAAAATGGCAGCTACAGAGATTTACACACGGAGGACACTCCAGCTTGGATGTCTGTTCTCTGTGGCCTGATGTATGATTTTCTTCAAGAACCTGTTCATCAATTTGTCCTGTGGATGACGCAAAAAATGTTTGCGCTGGTTGTAAAAAATAAAAATTTGATCCGCATGATGTGTATTACCTGCGCATTCGAGATACATTGCGCGTTCGAGCAA
This sequence comes from Aedes koreicus, assembly GCA_024533555.2. NCBI lineage: Eukaryota > Metazoa > Arthropoda > Insecta > Diptera > Culicidae > Aedes > Aedes koreicus. Next base: position 196,101 of record JAHHFK020002674.1, on the reverse strand, counting down.
TGTCATGTGTCATGCGATGTTTTCGATTACTATCGGTCGAACGATTGGTAGTGGAGCCGAAGGGCTGAAAGGAATCGAAGAATATACTTGGAGAGAGTCGACTCTGAAACTCCATAGCAAGTGGTTCTTTTTTTTAATACGTAACGCTGGAAACATCGCCCTTTTCTACCTTCGGTAATAGGGTCTGTAGTGCAGAAAGGCAGAAGACAGAGAACAGGAAAGTGGCGACGAGGTTAAAAATTTGGTTGCTCTTTGTATTACGAGCATAGAACGTAGTGCGGGTTTTCTTTTTTGCGTTACGGCGGAGCAAAACGACATTCTGATCGGATTATCACTACCCGGTCAGAGAATCTTCCTGGTGTGTTGGTAATTGGTTGATGGTCGGAACCGTAAGTAGAGTGTATTTCGAATAGAAATTTTTCAAGAGAAAGTGAATTCGGCCATTACACCATTGTTATTTGAACATTAGTGACGGTTAACATTGAATGTGAACAGGGGAGAAAAGGCCTTTTCGCCTATTATCTAAAGACAACACGGACTAGGGTGGTCCTTAAACAATAATTTATAGATTATCATTATTTTAACAAAAACATAATTGTTTCAGCATTGTTATAAAGTGACTTCTTTATCTCCTTTATTAAGAGTGTTATTTTTCTTTTTCTTTGTTGAAAGCAGAATTATTTCTCCCTAACCGGCATAGAATTTAACGAGCCTTGCAATTTCCATTATTCGGTGGCATTCAGGAAGCTCACGGACGGAGTCGGTCGACCATTTCTGGCGTTTTGCTAATCACCGGTGGACGATAACGAGGACCTGGGGACAGTCGCATTGAACCTGCAGAAAGGATTTTTGCTTTTTGTTCCTGTACTGGGAGTAATCAAATCAACTAGTCAGTCAACATAGTAGGGTGAGTCATTTTCCTCTGCTTCCTTTAATTGGATTGAGTACTTGCTACAATTTTTAGCAGACAATCAATTGCGTTCTCATTTGTTTTCCATTTTAATCGATTTTTTTACCATTTTTGTGTGATATTGACCACTTTTGATTCATCGCTGCGCCATTTCAAACTTATTGCTCTATCATAATTCAATACCGTTCAATTGATTTTAATTTTTATCTTATACTTGGGTATGCTTATTTAAATCATTGTGAAACCGCCAATCATATTATATAGTTTTTGACGCTTCTGTTGCACGGTTTAAGTATGAACTCAACTAGCATGGCCTTTACTCTTGAGCCATATCGTAGGGGAACATCCTTCAGTGACTGGTTCACACGATTGAAATACGTTTTCAGTGTGAACAAGGTGAAGGATGAGGACAAAATGGCATATTTAATTTTTTGTATCATTAAATAAATCGATAATTCCTAATACCTATCCATTACCCACTTCTCAAGATATTTTTGCCAATTTGGCAGGGTGTAAAATTTTCTGCGCACTTGATTTGGAAGGCGCATATACCCAGTTGGAATTATCGGGAAGATCAAAGAAATTTCTGGTTATTAATACCATGAAAGGATTATACACATATAATAGGTTACCACAGGGGGCGTCTTCCAGTGCTGCGATATTCCAGCAAGTTATGGATAAGGTATTAGAAGAGATTACAAATGTATCGTGCTACCTAGATGATGTATTGATTGCAGGAAAAACCTTAGAAGAGTGTAGAAACAAACTTTTATTAGTATTAGACAGATTAGCTAATGCTAATATAAAAGTAAATTTCGATATATGCAGTTTTTTTGTTTCAGAGCTCACTTATTTGGGGCACATTATCAGTGATAAAGGTCTGATGCCTTGTCCTGAAAAAATATCCACAATAGAAAAAGCAAATGCTCCCAATAATGTTTCAGAACTAAAATCTTTTCTAGGGTTGATAAATTATTATCATAAATTCATACCGAACTTATCTTCTAAATTGTTTTATTTATACAATTTACTTAAGAATAATGTAAGATACACTTGGGATAACAACTGTCAGAAGGCGTTCGTAGAAAGCAAAACATTGTTGATTAACACGATTTTTTTAGAATTTTATGATCCCAAGAAGCCGATAGTTGTGGTCTCCGATGCTTCAAGTTATGGTCTAGGGGGCCTTATAGCCCATGTGGTAGATGATGGAGAAAAGCCTATTAGCTTTACATCGTTTTCCTTAAATCCAGCTCAAAGAAAGTACCCAATCTTACATTTGGAAGCTTTGGCACTTGTGTGCACTATAAAAAAATTTCACAAATATCTTTACGGACAACATTTTACAGTTTATACGGACCACAAGCCATTGGTTGGAATTTTTGGAAAAACAGGCAAAAACTCAATTTATGTAACAAGACTTCAGAGATTTGTCTTAGATTTGGCACTATATGACTTTGATATAATATACAGACCATCAACAAAATTAGGAAATGCGGATTTCTGTTCCAGATTCCCCTTGCAGCAAAATGTTCCAGAAGAATTAGATGCAGACGTTGTGAAAAAACATAAATTTTAGTAAAAACCTCCCCATTGATTCAAAAATGATTGCAGAAGGTACAAAAAATGATGAATTCCTTCAAAAATTGATATCCTTTATGCGCAATGGTTGGCCTGAAAGAGTGGACAAACCGTTTGTTGATGTGTTTGCGAATTATTTGGACTTGGAAATAGTTGACGACTGTTTGCTGTATAAGGACAGAGTTATTATACCAAGAATATTTCAAAAGCAAATTCTGAGCCTTCTGCATGGTAACCATGCTGGTATAGTAAAAATGAAACAACTAGCAAGGTGCATGGTTTATTGGTTCGGCATTAACGCCGATATAGAGAAATATGCAGCAAGTTGCGACGCTTGCAACAGTATGGCAATTTTCCATAATTCTAAGGAACCGTCAAACTGGATACCAACTACTAGACCATTCAGTAGGGTTCATATAGATTTCTTTTTTTTTTTTGAACATCGTACTTACCTATTGATTGTAGACAGTTTCTCCAAATGGATTGAGGTGGAATGGATGAAGCAAGGAACAGATTGTAACAAAGTGTTGAAAAAGTTGGTAGCATTTTTTGCGCGGTTTGGATTGCCAGATGTATTAGTTTCGGACAATGGTCCTCCTTTTAACTCCATAAGGTTTATAAATTTTCTTAAAAGGCAAGGAATTTAGGTCATGAAAAGCCCACCATATCATCCTGCAAGTAACGGACAAGCTGAGAGGTTGGTGAGAACTGTTAAAGAGGTCCTCAAGAGATTCCTAATGGATCCAAACATTATGGAGTTAGACATGGAAGATCAGATAAACCTTTTTTTGTTTAATTTAAGAAACAGATGGACATTTTCCATCTGAAAGAATATTTTGCTACACACCAAAGACTATACTAAATTTAGTAAATCCTAAAAAACATTATAAAAGTCAACTCCAAAACACACCACATCCAGATGAGGATTATCATGATGAGCAGCTAGGCGGAGATATTCCGAAACATTCTATCGATGCTCTCGAAAATCTGATGGCTGGAGATGATGTATGGTATAAAAATCATAATCCCCACCATCATGCAAGATGGATCAAGGCCACATTTATTAAAAGGCATTCTCATAATATCTTTCAGATACATATTCAGGAAGCGTCAGCGCCATGGCGCATCGAACACAGATCAGGATCTGAAAAGAAGTACCGTGGCAAAGGCCAAACGTTCTGATCACAAGGAAGAAAGATACCTCAAGGAGTGAAGGACAGATGTTTCCGAATGACGAGCCAATACCGACCACTACCGAAGTGGTGTTGGATGAGGCTCCGAAGGGAGACAGGAAACGGAAGCGTCGACACCCCACGGATAACCAAATGGAGCTCCGTAGATCGAAGCGTTCGAGGAAGGCAAACCAATATGGAGATTATGTTTATGAGTGATTACGGAAACTTTTCGAAATAGTTTTTTTTGCTGAAATTTAGTAGTTTGAAATCTATATAAGTTATTGATTGAATTGATTATTTGTAAAAATTGATGTCAAAATCTGTTCGTTGTATTTTCTCTAAAAGGGGAAGAATTGATGTGTATTACCTGCGCATTCGAGATACATTGCGCGTTCGAGCAATGTCATATGTCATGCGATGTTTTCGATTACTATCGGTCGAACGATTGGTAGTGGAGCCGAAGGGCTAAAAGGAATCGAAGAACATACTTGGAGTTAGTCGACTCTGAAACTCCATTCTTTTTTTAATACGTAACGCTGGAAACATCCCCCTTTTCTACCTTCGGTAATAGGGTCTGTAGTGCAGAAAGGCAGAAGACAGAGAACAGGAAACCCACCCCCCCCCCCCCCCCCCAACCAACTTAATAAACAAGTAGGTGGCTGCATCTTCGGTGGCCCCACCAACACCCCCCCCAGAAAAAAAAAAAAAAACACCTATTTTTATTAAAAAAACAACTAAAAAAACTATTAAATACTCACGTTCTAGAATACGAATAATATGTGGTGGGAATGTTTGATTACCGCTCGGATGGTCACTTTTCACCTGAGTGTTTATTTGCTCCATCTCCACGAGTTTTGATTGCATGCGTGTTTTGACAGTTGAAAAGAAAGGCGAAACATCTCAAATTCAATGGATGGAAACAGTGGTGCTAATTCAAAATGTATGTTTCCTAATTTTAATGTGATATTCATTGAATACCATTTAATAGCAAATCGTTTAATTGCACACAGACAGTTTTATAGACACTTGAACATCAACGCTATATCACTTCAATTAGTAGTGCGGCTTGACAAATACAGTCAAATGCAAGAACAGTAACTGTTGGATTAGGCGTGACGTTTTTTTCCTGTGTGCCATTGCTGGCCAGCACACCACACACTACCACTACGTGATTATTTTCATAGTTTTGACTAGAAATTAGAGAATTGCTTGGGCTAGACCTTCAATCTCGTCATTAACAGTGCTTACATAATTAAGTTGGTTAGTTTTAATTATTTGAATTTGACAAATTAAAAAATTTTGTATAGAAAAATAGCTCCTTCATCCGTCAGCATGCTCTATGTTCTATTATAAAGCATTCCTACACCATGCCATTATTCCCACAATCTTCCAAAATCTCCCCCCAGCTCACAACTTAAAAAGTGAGCAATCACTGCAACACCGAGTAGTTACACAGTTGCACTACTATATCAATTTTCTCGCACGTGTTCTATCATCTGAACTGGGAGTGCCACCGAGGATTAGCCCTGCAATGAATTGAACAATAACAAACCGTCAAAACAATTCTGTCATTGACACGTTTTGTCGCTTCTTATTTGACAGCGGTAGCAAAGTATTTCCAAATGAACTGACAAACCGTGCAACCAAAGAGCGTGAAAATGTGCAATGAGATTTAATCCGGCTAATCGTTATTTGAATACACGGAATCGCCGAAACGGTTTGCTACCCTCCTCCAAACGTAAGTGCAACCAGAATAACAACCCCTACGCACATATCCCTACGACCCTTGAATGCGAAAAAATAAGAAAATCCACCTCTTCGATCTACCACACGCCGCGCGACTGCCAGATGGGACAAAACCTCCGTCCGTAGGTGGAAGGATTTATTTGCGTTCTCTTCGGCATAAAAGGGTCACACAACCTCAGGAAAATAAAAATAAACGGCGATGCAGATAAGCGCAAGAATTACAGTTAATCTGCGATTATTTTTGCTGACAGTTTACGGCTGCGTTTCGTGTGCGTGTGAGTGAGTGTGGAAAAGCAAACTCGCCGCGTTTGTATTTTGGGTTGGGTTGGGTGAGGCCCTGATCACATACGGTCAAAAATTGCCGGCTGTCCAAGCGTTCGCCGAATTGCGATAATTCACGGCAATATTTATATGTGTAATGAAACGCAAAGCATTGCCCAAACAATTGTTTTAAATTGTTTGGCTGGATAAAATATTTATCGCTATAAATATTAATATTAGTACAAGTAATTATTTATGTATGTTGTATACGTGCATTACACGCCCGAGCACACAACGGCTGATGAGGCCGAAGAGGGATGGCTGCTGTTTTGCGGCAATTGCCATCATCGGGATTCTGTGCTGTGACAAATATGTGTATGCTCGACACAACACTGTAGTCTCTGTTGTTTGTCGCGTCACTTGTTCACTTGTAAACAATTAAATAATTTGCAGCCCGTGCCATCATGTTTTGGACGGGGGTTGTGTGGATTGATGGAAATGTTTCTGCGGTAGGAGAATGAAGGGGGCGATTTGTAATCTGGTAAATTGTTAGAAGTTCGGTTGATTTTTATACAAGCAAAACATGTTTCGGACTGCTGTTTTTATTTTATTTATAAAGTGTTCCAATGTTCCGATGTACCGATGAATAATGTCCAAAGACGAAGAAATGGTAGATCACCTTTCCGTGATGCGTTACAGGGTATCAGATCTACCACCGAATCAATTCAAAATAAGCGGCATATTTGTTTTCAAAGTCAAAGTAAAATAACTGAGTCATTATTGCATTTTATATTTTGTTTAAAGTGACAATACTCGAATTGAGTAATCGAGGATGAGCTTGAAAAGAGGAAAACACGGTTAGTAGTCCTTTATGTGAATTCTCATTTTCTAGATTTGATGTTCTAGTATGTATAGTATGAAGTGGAATGAATTCGGTTTGGACTGACAAAAGGGCGCGTCTGCTCTCACTTCTTAAAGGGTTTGAACAGCGGAAACTTTTAATAAAACTCAATTCATTGCCAACAAAACAAACAATGACAGCTGTAACAATACCAAATACTTCATCGTTTCTCAATAGTAAGTAACTCGACATGCACTAACAAATGATACAGAATTTACTACAAAAGATAAATTTTCTGGCCACAGGGGTTATGTCCTGAACATAGAAAAAAGGACATAAAGCAATCTATTTCACAACGAGCTCGCAGCAAGCGGTGCTTTGAAAATGACTTGTTTTGCTTTTGCTGCGTCGTTAAAAAATTAAAAAAAATCCTTCATTTAACTAAAATAAATGGTGTAATTATAGTTTCTCCTAGTGCTTTGTGTAGGACGTTGTGAATGGAATCTTGAGATGGATTGTGCGTCGGTAGTATTTCCCGATTTTTTTGTTTTTAAGTGCCCCGCTCCCGCATCCGGACGAGCTTTCCAGCATCAGATAAGAAACATTTTTGAGGTCGTTTAAAATAAATTGAGGTCAAAAATATGCCTTAACTATAAAGACTGTATTCGATGAAATTAGGACACACGCAATTGTTCGTAACTTTTTAGCGTGTGGGTAAAAATTATTGAAATTTTAACTGAGTGTATTTCATTGTGTTGTGTCAATTGTGTAATGAGTTTCGTGAAAATCGGTCGAGTGATTTCAGTGATGGCTTCGAATGAAGAAATAGTGCGCCAACAAATTTTGGGCACTCACTTCGAAAACCCAAACGTTTCTCATCGATGGATCGGAAAACAGCTCGAAATCGCACATTCGACCGTATCTCATGTGATCAAAACGTTCAAGGACCGTAAGACAACCAAGCGGAAAAATGGTAGTGGCAAAAAACGTGGCACATCAAATCCGGAGAAGGCCAGGATGGTATTGAACCAATTTAAGCGTTATCCCAACATTTCGATCAGGGATGTTGCGAAAAAGGCGAAAGTTTCAGTTTGTTTTGTGCAGAAAACAATGAAACGTTCTGGATTACATGTGTACAAGGTCCAGAAGGCACCGAACCGGAGCGATAAACAGAACTCGGTGGCCAAAACTCGTGCAAGAAAACTGTACAGGGAGTGGCTCACAAAACCGTTCTGCATTGTGATGGACGATGAGACCTACATTAAAGCCGACACCAAACAAATGCCAGGACAGGAACACTACGTCGCCACCTCTAAGTTGGCCGTTCCGGAGAGTGTACGGAGGAAGAAACTGTCGAAATTCGCCAAAAAATTCCTTGTCTGGCAAGCGATCTGCGGATGTGGCAAAATGAGTCAGCCCTTCATCACCTCTGGGACCGTCAACGGACAAATCTACAAGGACGAATGCCTCAAAAAACGACTTCTGCCCTTCTTGAGATCTCACGATGGCCCGATACTGTTTTGGCCGGATTTGGCATCTTGCCACTATGCCTGGCCCGTCTTAGACTGGTACAAAGATAATAATGTAGTTTTTGTACCAAAAGACGCCAACCCTCCAAACACTCCGGAACTTCGCCCAATTGAAAAATTTTGGGCAATCAGGAAGGCAAAGCTCGTTAAAACTCCAAAACTGATAGAAAATGAACTTGAACTAAAGAAAGTGTGGTTAAAAGTAAGTAAGCAAGTCGGTCCTATCCTTGCCCAAAATTTGATGAAAGGGGTCAAGGCAAAGGTGCGGGCGTTTGGGTTGGGAGAAGAGGTTCAATAAACCAATGATATCAAAACTTAACCATTTAGTAGTACTTTATTTCCAGAAAGTTTGAAAAGAATCGGGCTCAAGGAAAATTTTTGGTGACCTATTTTGTGTGTCCAAATTTTATCGAATACAGTCTTTATACACGCCAGGATCAAGAATGTCCATTTATGATTCTTGAAGTGAGAATACTCTTCACATATCCATTTGACATGTGAAGATTTTCATGCGGGGCTTATTGTATATGAAGATGACCTCAGAATGTACGTGTTTGAACAGGCATTCCTGAAATAGGTCTTTGGATTTTCAACAGAGCTGTCACCTTCAATCTCCAGGCAGGGTTGCCACATTATTTTTCGTTCCCATCTTTAATTTTTGCCAAAATGTTTAACTGCAAAAAATCTTGGTAAAAATCTTTACTTCAAATTTTTTTTTGTTAGAGAAAAACAGATCAGTATACGAAAGATTCATGTTCTCGGGGGAAATCGATCATTGCACTCTGACAGACCAGTTTTGACATGATAATGAATCATGGGGTGTTTGTTTTGATGACATAAAGTTCCTTGATAGGTGAACAAAATCCAAACGGAACTAACAATCAATTATTGTTATGATCCGTGTACACTAATTTTTTGAATTTAGAATTTATAGACTGTTCCAGAAAGTATAAGCACACTTTCAAATAACAAAAAAGTGTTTTTTTTAGTTTTAATAATTTTATTTGGCAAATCATATTTGTATTTGTGTTTTATATGATATTTTACTCTCGTTTAATCAAAATATTTTATCATAGCCAAGACTCCTAACTTTTCCTCGAACATGACCCATAAGCTTCTGCACAGTGGTACTTCCCACCATTTTGACCACTTTTGGCCAATCTTTTTTTAAATTTTTGGATGTCGTCCGCTGGTTCTTTGCATTTTCGAAGCTTTGCTTTGGTTAAAGCCTAAATAGTCTCGATTGGCCGTGCCTCCGGGCAGTTCGGCAGATTCATGTCTTTCGGCACGAAACATACATTTTGACTTTTGTACCTTTCTAAAGTGTCCTTTGCGTAATGAAATGACCCCAAATCAGGCCAAAACACTACTTGACCTTCGTGCTGCCTGATCTTCGGCAATAATCGCTTCTGGAGACATTCCTTAACGTATTTCTGAGTGTTCATCGTCTCCGTTGTGATGTACGGACTAGATGTTTTACCACACTCGCATATTGCCTGCCAAACTATAACCTTCTTACTGAATTTTTCGGTAAAAATTGCCTTCTCCGTTTAGGGGATGTCTTTGTCTTCGCTTACAGTATAGAATTGTGGTCCGGGAAGCGTTTTGTAATCTAGTTTCACATACGTTTCATCGTCCATTATTATACACCCAGAATTTCTATACAATAACGAATCGTAGAGTTTGCGGGCCCGTGCTTTCACGGACGCGGCCTGTTTTGGGTTCCTTTTGGGTTTTTTCTGCTTTCGGTATGTTTTTAGCCCAAGTCCTTCTTTGGCACGCATGACGTTACTCGACGAGGTCCCTAGTTTTTTCGCAACATCCCGAACGGAAGTCGCTGGTTTTCGCTTGTAGGCATCCCTGATCTTCTTATCGATATCCGGACTAACAGGACCGGATTTCCGACCACTCTTCGGCGCCTCTTCAAACGTACACTGTTCTCTATATTTTCGAATCGCAGATCGTACCGCTCCGACGCCCCCCTGGCCAATTTTCTCAAGGAGTGTCCGCTCACAGTGCACCATTTGTGTTCCGGAGTAAGACCGCGCATTTTGATAGGTAACCTAAAACTGAGCACTTTTTTGATGCTATGTCATTCAGAAATGTGCAAACAAAAGGACGCAGCCGAAACATGTTGAAATATTTCATTATATTCAAAGTGACCGTTAAAATAAGGTGTGCTTATACTTTCTGGAACAGTCGTTAGTTCTGATGTTAATATTAGCTGATCAACTCCTCCTCTCCTCCTTTGGCCTCCATGATGTCCGTAATCAGGCGGTTTCGGATTTTGGACTTACTCAGATTGTATTCCGAAATAACGCGCTTGACTCCTGCAAAGTTCGCAATGAACTTTCTTAGCAAGTGAAAAGCCAGCTTTCCATCAGACGTTTTCTTCATCAAGTTTCGAAGTCTTGTGATTCTTCCACCTCGTTGTCTTTGCAGATGGTTATCGTCCTCAGCTCACGAAAATCATTTTCAATGGCCTGTTTCTCACCGCTTTCAAAGAAATTCGGATATTGTTTAATAATCGAGTTGAACTCCTTCAAAGGGCGCAGCTTCGCCATTATATATTCCCGACTTCTTACGAAGATGTTTCTCGAAATCTGAAACACCTAAATCAGGTCAGGTGTTTTAGGTCCACGCAAATATTTGCAAGGAACTCCTTCAGCGAGAGTTCAGCTGATTGCACAAGTTCAGGAATTCCATAGCATTTGACTGGAAGATTCGCTTTGATGGTAAGAGACAATACGTAGCTTAAGAAGAAAAAAAAATGGCTGCGTCATTGTGTCATTAAGATGACAATAAAACTGTTATCTCAGTTTGATTAGAACGAGAAAAACAACACGAGCTCCGAAAACCGTTCCATATTCCATTTGACAACTGACTCCAACGATAGCCATCTAGTGGCACACGGATGCAGAACTATGTCATCTGGGATTTCTTGGATCGTTTGACAAGGACAAGTAACTGCAGATATATCGCATCATTTGTTCCAGGTACAATGGCAGTTTTTTGCATGCGTTATTTGCACAAAGGGCCAAAAAGTGGCAAGTACATTTGATAATTATCAAATGAGAACAGTCACGTTTCAGCAGCTTCTTTATGGATCGGTCAGAACCCATAATTACCGAAGCTCCATCTGATCTAAAGCACACAAAGCTTTTTTTTGTAATCGGTGCCATCGATCTGCAACTGTTAATCAATTGCGCAAAATATGTATAGGTTTTCGCACTGCAAGATTATATTAAAGATAACAAAAAATCACGTACGAAATAAATTAGCATCATTTAGCAATAATAACTATCGAGAACATTATTTGAACTTCCCAAAATTCTTCTATATGAATGCATAAAAATACTTCAACATTAGAAGAATAGTATTTTTGTAGAAATCACTGCAAGAAATTCTGCCGAAATTTTTGGAACAATCTCTTGCGGAACTTTGAAACAAACATTTCTTCAACGGAATACCTGAAAAAAATAATGTAGTAATATCTGGAGAACTATAAGTAAGAATCTTTGCAGGCATCCTAGACAAAATTTGAAAAATAATTCTACAAAAACCCATTGCGGAATTGTTGAAGTTAAGAATTAGATAAGATTACGGAGCTCATGCAAAAAAATCTTCTTAGATCTCTCCAACAAATCAAGATTTTTTCCAAGAATTACTGCAGGAAAAAATGTTTAGTTTTTGTATAGTTCTTTGAGGTGTCCTCCAGTGATTCCTTAAAAATCACAAAACAAGATCAGGGATTCCTCCAAACATTTCATCACAAGAAAGTGTCGAAAAAACTGCCGATGCAATGTCAGAAGAAACTCATGAAAGAATCCCTGGAGGAATGCCTACAAACGTCTAAAGAATACCTATAGGATCGCAAGAAGGAATATCTAAAGGAATGTCCGAGAATCTTGTGGAATTCTATGAAATTTTCTTCAAAAATTATCAAACATCAAATAATCAAAAAAATGATGGAGAAAACACTCACAAACTGACTTTCATAATGTCATCTGTCACTGTAGTGTCAGTGTCAATTGTGTTATTTTGCTTCAAGCCTAAACAGCATACTGAAAGTAGTATTTATAAAAAGTTGGATCCTTAACTGTACTCATATTTTGAATTTGAAGTTTTTGAGTGGAAAGACAATTGCCAAAAATCTTAAAAATCTTGGTTTTTCTCAAAAATCTGTAATCTTCACATACAGATATCTGTATGAAAAAAATGAAAAAAATCTGTGTCAATCTAGATAAATCTGTGCATGTGGCAACCCTGTCTCCAGGGCTAAAAATGTTTGCACATAGTGATCATATATAGTGACGGACAATACAATAAGACCAAAGCCCGATTGTCATACAAAATGGTCATGTTTGGAGCCTCCAGAGCCTTCACGGGAAAGTGAACGACAAGCCTTGTCTTTCACTTTCCCGTGAAGTAATTGAACTGAAATTTTGGCAATAGCCAAGAAATAACCTGAATTTTCATCTTTAATAAATTCATAATTTTTCATTCACCACTTCAGAAACTACAGACACCACCTACGACAAAACAATAAGACCTCCTTTTGATATCCATAGTTAGGTCATGTTGATGAGTGTGAATTACAATCTATAGTATACTGATATTAAAATGACCCGTGCATCAATAATCAAAATTCAGATCCTCAAATTTGAGAGCATCCTTTATGGAAATCAAAAAGTGGTCTTATTGTTTTGTCGTATGCGGTGTCTGTAACTTTTAAAGTGGTGAATGAAAAATGATGGATTCAATGCAGATGAGAATTTAGGCTACTTCTGGACCACAGCCAACATTTCAGCTCAATTGGTTCTCGAGAAAATAAAAGGTGACATGACCATTTTGTATGAAAATCAGGCTTTGGTCTTATTGTATTGTCCGTTATTGTATAAATTACTGAAGTAATGCAGACAAATTTCTTCCATAAAAGCCCTGCCGGTCAATGGGAGATTGATTGTACACACACACATACTACTAAAACACAATATTCAAATATAATCCTATACTGCTTATAAGTGCATGCCAGTCTTTTAAATATGAATATAGTAGTTGAAATTCAGAAGTGCAATTTCAAAGTAAATGTTATGCTAAAATGCTGAAAAACAAATTGAGCTTTTCATCCATGTCATGTTGCCCCAGGCTCTTGAGATAAATGGTTTTGGAACGCAAAAACGATTCCAAAGCGTGCTGAAATTAATAATTGATATGAGAATGAAAAATTATATGATATGATTTATAGGTCGCACCCCCTCACTTCGCTATTGTCAAAATGACAACATTGCCCAGGCTACGCCAACCAGCGTCTCCATGTTTCAGCTGGCAGTCTTTTGTGATCATATGACTCGTGGAGGCGTGAGGTAACAACTTATGAGGACCAGAGGTCGGTCGCACCCTCCTTCGAAGTTGTCAACTCACCATTTGAAAATTGAACCACCGCATAGCTATTGCCAAACTGGACAGGCTTGGGATCAACGGATGCTTGCTGCAATGGTTTCAATCGTACCTCACTGACCGTCATCTGGCTGTAGTCATAGGAGATTGTCAGTCTCACATGTTCAAAGCCCCGTCTGGTGATACCGCGGGGTAGTCACTTGGGACCGTTGATTTTTTTGATCAACTTCAACGACGTAAATTTGGCTTTTCGAAGGACCACGACTATCATACGCAGATGACCTGAAACTCTATTTTCGAGTGCACTCACTCGATGACTGTCGCTTTCTTCAACGTCAGCTGAATGCTTTTGCCGACTGGTGCAATTTGAATCGCATGGATGTCAATCCGGCCAAATGCACGGTTATCTCGTTATCGCACAAGAAACAGACTATTTTATTCAAGTATGTCTTGTTGGACACCCAAAATGGAGCGCGTCAGTCAAGTCAAGGGCCTAGGAGTAATTCTGGACACACAACCCACCTGGGGTTCTGGGGTTCATCTTCCGGATTGCTAAAGACTTCACGGACATCTACTGCCTCAAATCGTTGTACTGCTCCTTGTGTCGTTCTATATTAGAGTACTGATCGGTTGTGTGGACTCCTCATTACAACAACGGCGTCGTAAGAGTAGAGGCTGTTCAACGACGGTTTTTGGGATTTACGCTACTTAAATTACCGTGGACGCCGTTGCTGTTGCCATCTGATTAACCTGGAGTCCCTGTTAGTCCGTAGAGATGCAGCCAGGGCTTTGTCAATCGCAGACACCTTGCAAGGCCGCATCGTCTGTCCTGATCTTCTGGAGCAAATCAACATCAACGTGCAACCCCGAGCCCTGCGGAATAGTTCGATGCTGCGGATACCTCCACAGCGAACCAATTACAGTATGTTTGGCGCAATGGGCGGTTTACAAAGACTCTTTTAACACAGTTTCCGCTTTGTTTGATTTTTTTTAACATCATTGGGGTTTATACATAACCTGTTGATGAATAGAAATAAATAAATAAATATCCATAACATTTTGCATTCTTCATTACGACCAAATTGAACACACGCAAAAGTAAACCGTCATGGAAGAAAATATCGTGACATTCTTGTACTGTTGTCTACAGGCGACCACTAGTTGTTACATAGATTTAGGTCGTTGATTGCTGGTTTATTACTGAATACAAATGATGTTTTTTTTGTATAGAATGTTTAAAAAAGGAATATTAACAACTCACTATCAAAGTTTGTTTTTAAAGGAGCTACAAATACAGTTACACTTAGTTTTCTAAACTGTTTGAAACTGTCAACATTTTTCACTTTCTGTTTGCTATCTTTCACGTTCGTCTGAACTGTACCTATAAGCTGTTGGTGGTGTGCAGTTCTCAATATTTCGCAACAGGCGGCTGCTTTGCGAAAACTATACATTAACCACCATTGGCAACGACCAACTTGACACAACAGCGCTCATGTAATCCACTAAAAAGCTCGCACTCACCACGATTCACAAATACCCGTTTCCTTGAGGATTTTTTTAGAACTTTGATTGTGCTACATTTAGTTTCCAAACTCTTTGAAACGAGTTTTGAAAGAACGTTTATTTTGTTCTATGTAAAGTTTTCTACAATGATCACAAGTTATTTTGTAGATCCACAGTCAAGGCCCTCTGTAAGAAACTTATCCAAGCAGTCTCATACCTCGCCAAGTGGACTGCTGAAGTCACTATCGACGAAGAATAGCGGCTACACTCATATCTTGTCAATCCAGGCACGCCGGAATGAGGTACCCATTCAAGATAAATCAAAACAACTATTCCCCCTCCCCCTCCGGACCCTCGAAGTCATAGGCGTAGCCAGGATTTTGAATGGGGGGGGGGGTCAAGCTTAGTTTTTTTTTTAGAGACAGAAAGAGAGAGAGAGAGAGAGAGAGAGAGAGAGAGAGGGGGGGGGGGAGAGTTAAAGAGAGAGAGAGAGAGAGAGAGAGAGAGAGAGAGAGAGAGAGAGAGAGAGAGAGAGAGAGAGAGAGAGAGAGAGAGAGAGAGAGAGAGAGAGAGAGAGAGAGAGAGAGAGAGAGAGAGAGAGAGAGAGAGAGAGAGAGAGAGAGAGAGAGAGAGAAAGAGAGAGAGAATTACACCGTCTTCAACCAGTTGCTGCACAGACTGAACACTTAACATTATACAACGGACAACACAGTGCCCGATGGACCCATTTAGTAGGGACATTATCGAGTTTCGTCGGGTGGAGCGGGAATCGAGCCCTCATTTTGTGATAATCCACCTGAACGGCGGGTGGTTTAACTTTTCAGCTCTCACCCAAAGTATTTTAAAATACCCGTCCGATTTTGGCACCAAGATTAAACTATTCTAGACTTGATCTGGAATGAAAAAAAAAAGACTTTAAAACCTCTCGATTTTCCCCAAGTTTCAAAATCGAATCCCATTAAATAGGAACCATGCTGAAATCTTACGGGTTCTAAAATATGTCAAAATATTCATTTTACAGTCATGTTGGATTTTTGTATACGACAACGACGGAGTTTGTTAACAGTTTTTATTGAAAACCCGCTCGCCCACACTGAAAATTAAATTTCGTTTTTATTACATAATCGAATGTAGAACTAACAAATCTATTCTTTGTTTTCTACACCGAAATTGATTTGTACTTTACAAGAAACTACCTTCGTATTCAATGCCACAATGCTGTTACATAACTGTTAAAAGCACGAAGCATTAGTTGCCACAGAAACACACACTCGTTCATTGTACGAAAACAATACAAAATGCTACGAATATTCTGTTATAAATAAGAATGTATTTATTTATTTATTTATTTATATAATTCCAACTGATTAAACATCTTATTGAAATGTAATGGGGAAAAGCCATGTGGCGTAAAAAACCCCTATCTCTAAACCGTACACTACATTAATCAACAAAAATAGAAGGAATACAAAGCAAGTAAACAGAATTTATTCTAGTATACACACAAAACTTGTCAGTAAAATTAAAAATAATCTTTCGTGGAATCAGTCGTCTGGTATCCAGTCTGTAGTATTTGTCAGCATTTCCGAACTAGCGGCTTTCCATCCAACTACGCTGAATCCGGTGACGGAAGGTCTCAGCTGAATAGTTGAAGTCAAACAGAGCGTAGAGTTCATTGAAGCGCGATGACATGAATCGAATTGGATCGTGTTGGCCGTAGTTTGCAGCACGGGTCCCGAGCTGCAGACTATTTCTTGTTCGCAGAACTCGTTCAGGAGCGTAGATAGATAGTTCTGCCAGAATTCCTGGAGAGTCGATTTCACCTAGCAGCACTTTTGCCGCGAAGATTGCTTGCATGACTGTACGCCTATGTTCCAACGTTTCAATACCCAAGAGTGAGCAACGATCCTGGTACGATGGAAGGTTGACAGAATCATTCCTCGGCAGATGACGGAGAGCATAACGAACAAATTTTCTTTGAACAGCTTCAATCCTCGCAATCCAGATTATTTTAAAAGGGGCACCACCAAGGCTCCAAATTCCAGGATAGGCTTGGCTTTGGTAATCATATCTGTGATAAAATGATAAAATCTTTGAAGGGAGGTAGCTCTCGAATCTTCTGGTCCGCCTCTAAGCATCTTGCTATGAGGTACCAGGTGGGTCTCCAGTTGTGGGCTGCCTGTCGATCTGTCAAATTTGGAAGACGTCTACATTGAGTTATCTCAAATTATAATAATCCGTCCACTATATCACAATATATTGGGATTGGTTGAGCAGATTGGAGATAATGAAATCATTGGGTATAGGAACCAGCCTCCCCCGGTTGGTGCTAAACGGATGAGCCTGGATATCAATAGAAGCATAAAGTTGCCAGAAGGCACGAAATGCATCTACGCACTATTATTTTTACCAAATCCCTCAATCGCAAATTTAAATGGATTAGCATAGATTGTTCTTAAGAAGCCTCTACTTAATTGATACAGTTGTAAATATTGAAAGTTTATGAAAAAGAGTATGCTTCGAGCATCGGCTGTGATGCTTAATTACGCACTATTTTGTTATCGGGCATGGCGCGTATCGTATTGTTTCGGTTATCTATAATTCAGCGATGCGAGTGATCGAGTGAGCATAGAAAAAAAAACTACAAAAATGCTTCATGGTGAGATGAGGTGGTTCGCCGGGCTGGTGGACCGGTGGTGAGGATCACAATTAATTTTCATCCACAATATGGGTATATACCTTTTTGTGAGTGGCTCCAATACCATCCTTACTAATGGTTTAAATCGGTTCAAATCGGATTTTCAGCATTATAAAGAATCTTTTTGTTTTTCCAATGAAAAACCACCACCACACATTGTGAGTGGCCCCAATAGCATCCGCACTGTTGGTTTAAATAGGTTCAAATCAGGAATCGGTACTAATATTTAAATATTTCACTGAACGCCGCGTGAATTCAGCTTATCGTTTACCAAAAAGAATCCTACTGCCACTCAATCCTGTTATCCAACATCCCAATGAAAGTGCAGAGGCCCTACCGTTTTCTTATTTGACATGCGGTTGACCCGCCCGCCGCCCGCCAGTATTTTTTTTTTGAGGAACGATTATTTTTAAAACGTGGATGTTTGCTGCTAACCCCAACTTTTTTTTGTTTTTTTTTTTTATAATATTTTTTTTTAGATACGCTAGGTTAGCTAGGTTGGGTTTACTATTTAAAAAAAAATTTCATGGATGTCCGCTTTTTGCGCTTTTTTGCTATAACTTATTACACAATCGAGGCGACTACGCGCTTTTTCATTGAGGTAAAGGGACAATCTCACAAACATTAAAAATAAATAATAAAAAATTTAAACAAACATTAAAAATCTAAAAATAAAATCAAAAGTTAGAGAGCCCCACCCTGCCCCCCTCTGGCTACGCCTATGCTCGGAGTCCTGCTTGATCGACACCTCTCACTCGGTCCACATTTTGACTCCGTCAAAAAAGAATGTACTAGGTTAGACAAAAAGTTTTCAAAGCGGAAATGAGAATAAATTTTGCGGAAATCACTTTTATTGATCAGTATAGCTTCCCATAAGATCAATACACTTGCACCAATGATCTTCCAACTTGGTTGTCCCATCTCGGAAGTGACTTTCTGGAAGGCCTGCAAAATACTCCTCTACGCTATAACCTCTTCGTTTGATGTAAAATGCTTTCCACGAAGGTATTTTTTGAGATGTGAGAACAGCCAGAAGTCAGAAGGAGCTAAATCTGTGTGAGCAGGTGCGTTGTCCTGATGAAAAATGATTGTTTTCTTTTGCAAATCGGGTCTTTTTTCACAATTTTTTTCATCCAACTGGTTCAAAAGGTCACAATAATAATCAGAGTTGATTGTCTTACCAGTTTGGAGATAATCTATCAATCAAATTCCTTTTACATCCCAAAAAACTGACGCTAACACCATCTTGGACGATTTCTCTCCCGCACGCGCCTTAGTGCGGGTTTCCCACTCTCCTCTCTTCTCCCTTTTGTTTTGATGTAGGGTGGGGGTGGCCCAACCCACCCCCATCCATATAAATAAACTGAGAAAAAAATTTTTTTTTTTCCTTATGTATTTCTGACAGAGATTTTTTTTGTTTCTATCGCAATGAAAGCACCGTTTTTTTATAACACCCCCAGCCAAAAACAATATTTTTCGTTCTATTATGCTAGCTTTGGGGCCTGTCACCCCCCCCCCCACCCGTTGATTTTCCTCCCAACCAAATTTCTATGATTTTTTTTGGTTGTGGAGTTTTTTTTTGTCCTCCCGGGGGGGGGTCTTCTTCCACCCCTTCTACGCCAGCGCCAAAACCCCAAAACCCCCCGTCGTAGTGGGGAAAGGGGGGGATGACTCCTTTAATACTTTCACCAACATTTCCTGGAACTCAGTAGCCGATAAACCTTCCAGAACAAAGAATTTAATGACCCGAGCAGGAACGAATAATTTGATAACTGGCCTTGGTATTTAAGAATGCTGCATAAGAGGTAAAATGCCTGAGGATAATACCATAAAATTGTTCCCACAATGTTATGCGAATACCAAATTGAGGTAAGACAATACCAAAATAGTGCCTCGCAGGTATTCCAAGGTATCCAAAATAACAAGTTTTGTTATTCGAGAGATATTTTGCTTGCAATTCTCAGGTATTTTGCTTGGGTACCCGAGCAGAACACAAAAGCATATGAATACCTAATTTTGATCTTGATAACTGGCCATGGTATTAAAGAGCTCAGATTAAGAGGTAAAATACCTAAGCAAAATACCTAAGAATTGCAAGCAAAATGTCTCTAGAATAACTAAACTTGATATTCCGGATACCTGGGTAAGTATCTGGTCACCTTAAAGGTATTATTTTGGTATTGTCTTACCTCAATTCGGTATTCGCATGACATTGTGGGAACAATTTGATGGTATTATCCTCAGGTATTTTACCTCTTAATCTGAGCTCATAAATACCAAGGCCAGTTATCAAGTTATTCGCTTCTGCTCGGGTATTTTACCTCTTCATATGCTTTTGTGTTCTGCTCGGGTTATGCTGTGATCTTAAATACCAAGGCCAGTTATCACGATCAAAATTAGGTATTCATATTTTATTTTGTCCTGCTCGGGCACTGCACGATATTTAGATTTTTCCATTGTTAAAAAATATACTTACACGTCAACTTCAAATGGCTTGTAAATAAAGAATGAACTGACAGATCGAAATGAAATTTTGACAACGTTCTGATGAAAGATGAAATATTAAAATGGCGTAGAAATTTGGGTTTTTCTACTCCCCTATTGATGTCGCTTTCAAAACTTTTTGACTAACCTGGTAGACCAAGAATCAGCCTGCTTAGAGCGCTGGCCAACGCCAATCGGGACTCTAGGCTCCTTCTCGCTCCAATCTACAATTCAGCGATAAGGATTCTTCCCCGATCGATAGCGGAAAGCTCCACACAGAAAAAAAAATCAGAATTTTCATTATGATGTAAATATCAGAGCATGTGAAATTGCATTTCATTACACACGAAGCAGTGACTTGCATGAAATAGTTCTAACAAAGATGAGCTTTTGCATACAACATTATCGAGTATGTATGGAATATCCCAGAACTTTTCATGATTTATAATTTAAATGTATATGTTTTATGACGCTCCATTTATGTGCATGATAATGAACAGAAATTCACACTTCTTTTTCGAGCTGTGCAGTTTGATAAGCTTATTGTCAGAGCGATCTGCCACCAAGTCATCGGATATAACGGAAAAACATCGTATCGTATCGGGGAGGGGCGGAGGCTAACCGTTTTCTCAAATTCACAACCAACCAGATGCTTCAACTGGTGTCCAGGAACTATGGGAACGGAGTCAGGGGTTGGAATCTGCCAAGAATCCGAATTAAGTCAATAAGTCAATCAAGAACAAACTGAAGGCTGGTTCTAACCCATCTATATCAGCCAGGATTGTAACTGAATTCATCCGATCCAAACATAAAAACCACGAAGCCAGTAAGCGAGTTGGCTTTGGAATCACCGGCCTCAACCTACCCTAGTAGCACACTTGTTGCAAATCAGTTGAAGTTACTTGAATGCAACTCAATTAAGTTATACTGCAACCAATTATGTCAGTTTTGTGTTGCCGAGCAATCCATTCAGTAGGTGGTGACTGGCGGAGCTGAGCTGCAAGCCACCCTGCGGGTCATAGGTTGCGGATCATGGAGGTTAGAAGTGAATTGAATCGTGGGCCGCCTAGGATATGGAGGGGCTTAGCAGTTGCTGGACTCTGTTGAGTTGAGTTTCCAAAATCCCACAAATATCCGAATGCAAAGCGAGTCGCCCCGCTATAAGGGTAAAATTCCAGGCCTTCACCAACCTGAGCGTCTGTTCTCCATGTTAACGGCGGCCGATCATCGACAAAAGAATAGCCTCTCATATCGGTACACCTGGAGATCACCAACAACAGCCCAAATCACAAATCGACCACGTTTTGATTGATGGAAGACACTTCTCGGATATTATCGACGCCAGGACCTATCGGGGCGCCAACTTCAATTCAGACCACTATCTGGTTATGCACACTTAGAAATTATGAATTTGACACGAGACGTAATTCATGTTTGTAAAAAGTCGGGCAACGTAAAGAAAGATTTCGTGTAAAATTATGTCTCCTGAAACTGACACATACGCAATTTCACGAAAGATGTGTTTGGTTGAATTTATTTTCTCATCTCTTTCAACCCATTCTTATGTGCTAAGGGACGCTTGCATGTGTCGGTCTCAGGGGACAGAAATTTACATGACATTTTGGTAGTGTGTGGTCTTAATACCAACTCCCGCCCCCGTATAATCTGGAGCGACTGAGTCTCTCCAAAGTCGCAACTAATTACGCGTAAAGCCTTGAAGCGGCATTTCCGGAAGTGTCCAAAATTCTTGGAGTAGATCTTACGCTTCAGGTTGGCCCAGAAATTCTCGATGAGACGCTGCTGGGGGACTTTGGGTGGGTTCGCCGACTTGGGTACCACATCGATATTCAGCCGCTCCATCTCCTCCAACGAT
The DNA here is from genome assembly GCA_024533555.2 of Aedes koreicus. Classification (NCBI taxonomy): domain Eukaryota; kingdom Metazoa; phylum Arthropoda; class Insecta; order Diptera; family Culicidae; genus Aedes; species Aedes koreicus. The sequence goes on along the minus strand of JAHHFK020002674.1, from coordinate 174,100 downwards.
CGCTTCGAGTAGTGGGCCGACGCCAGATCCGGCCAGAACACCGCGTCTTCGCCCTTATGGTATTTCTTGATGAACGACGCAACTTCCGGCAGGCATTTCGTACTATAAATTTCCCCGTTCACGGCCAGTCCGGAGCGAAAGAAGAGCGGCTTTGACATACCCTTCTCGTCAGCCACAGCAGCACCTTCTTGGGGAACTTAGTGTGTGAAATGAACTTCACATCGAAGCTCACTTCCTTCGTGGGGGAAGTAAAATACGAAGTGCCCTGCCAGTCGATGCCATCCAGGGTGAGATAGGTCTCGTCGACCATCACCACCGCCACGTCGCGATTCGCCGTGAAAATCGAGTTGACCATCTTATTCAGCCGCTGCCGCTGCGTCATTGCCTGCAGCTCCGAAACCAGTGGACGCGACTTACGCTTCCTGACATGTATGTTCATGTTCGCCAGGTACCTTTTCACTGTTTGGCCGGTTGAACCGACCTCCCGGCTAAGCGCACGCATCAATGTAGCCATTTTTCCCTCGGTCTTCCGCTTCAGCATCCTTTGGAGCTTCTTGTCGCTCAGGGTCGTCGGCCGTTCGGAAGCGGGCTGTTTTTCGATGCTCTGATTGTATCTGGCGTCCACAAAGTGCCGCACGATGGATGTCCGTTTTCGACGCGGCGGAGTGCCGTTCTATGAACGCGCACAGTTCTGAACGGAGTAGCTTCACTGTTTTTGCCATCACGGTTAGAGTTTGACTGATAGAGCTGTCAAATTTTGTCTGCTGACTCATGGGTTACTATGATTGATGCTGCATGGGTAGTTTCGTCAGTGCAGGTGAAGGTAAACCCATGAAAAATCGGCAATTTTCGTCCTTTTTTTTAAATGTAAACGTTACTCCTTATAAATATGTTCGAATCTTATGTTTTTAATCTGTCATATAAATAAATAAAACACACGACAAAAAAATATTCAGATTTACAGAGAGTTTAAGCATACCCTATTATATTATGTTTGTTTAGTTAACGCAGTATAATGAAGTGGTGGTAACAGATGCACACTTCAGGATCTGTGTTTATTCAGTCATAAACATGTTTTTCGGTGTCCAGTTAAGTTAGAACCACTTGCATTCTTCGTGAGTTTTGAGTTTTTTGCGGCGCTAAAAATTATAATGTCAAGGGGAAAGGCACTCACCGATAAGGAAAAGGGAAGAATTGAAGCATTCCATCGGGAAAAAGTCGGCATTAGAGAAATCGCTGGCCGACTCGGGCGATCGCATCATGTGGTGCTCAACTATTTGAAAAATCCGGAAGGATATGGTCAAACTGTGATGCAGCCTCGCTGATCGAAGCTTTCCGGACAAGACAAACGTTGGATTGTTTGAATCGCTTCGAATGCAGATCAAGCAGGTACTCAATTTGAATGCTTCCCGGGAGACTGTTCGTCAGGTTTTGATCAAAAGTCCGTCCAGTAAACGTGCTAAAAAGGCAAAAGCTCCAAAACTGACTCCGTTTTACATCGAAAAACGCTTAAACATTGCGCGGAACAATATGAATCGACAATAGGATACGGTAAGTTATCCAGAACCCTGGTGCTGTGTAATTTTAATAGTGTATTGTGTGCTTTGAACAGCTATCGTTAATGCAAAATGAGCAATATGTTTCGACCCGGAACTTTGGAGGAGGTTCATGTATGCCATTTATCGGTTTTTCTGCAACTCGAAATCGCCTTCACGTAGTCCAAGATGAATAGCAGGGGCTACATCACGTGGCTGGAAACACGTCTGCTACCTTTCATGCGTAGATTTCGGCGCAAAAAGATTACTTTTCAGCAGGACAACGCTGCTATTGACTCGAGCAAGGAAACAAAACAGAGGGCCATAAAATAGATCTGCTTGACTGGCCAGCCCGGTCCCCAGATCTAAACCCTGTGGAAAACCTCTGGGGGATCATGGTACGTAGGATTTATGCGAAAGGAAGGCAGTACGCCACTGTAAATGAGCTGAAATCGGCTATTTCTGAGGCTTGGGGAAATATTGAGAAGACTGTCCTCCAAAACTTGGTGAACAGCATGCCGAACCGAATGTTCGAAGTCATTACCAGGAACGGTAGGGCAATTAATTATTGACATGTTATATACACTGTTTATGAGCTTTATCTGCATGCAAAACGCAGAAAACTGATCGAAATCTAAAGTGGCTGATCGTAAGCTAAATTGACAGCAGAAGTTATCAAATAAGCTCTAAAAAACACGTATATAAGCTAAATTGCAACTAAATGTAACAATATAATGTAAACATGATGAACTCAATAAAACATCAACAATTCTTTCTTTACTTCTTAACTGTTGTTGGAATGTTCCCAAAAACATAGGTGGTCCTGAGCTAACTGGACAGAGTGTACTGGTTTGAATAACGTTAAACATGCAAAGCTGATATTTATTGACAGAATATTTATTAATTATTGAAACAAAGTGATCATTGTTACCCCGTTCTACGATACTTGAGAATTACTCTCAATAGGCTGAGAAGATCGTTGCTTACTGCTAATCTACTAATGAGTAATAAAAGAAACATAATAGTTGTCCCAGATCTCACACCCATCACACCCTCATAAAATTCGTTTTGATCAAATTAAGATATTACTTATCATCACACGATTAGCCATGCAATCCACATCAAAGTGCCATCCTATTTGCCAATCCCTGGCCTTATAGTTCTAATTTAAAACTTGTTTATCCGATACGGCTGTTACTCGCCCTGAAAATATCATCTGTCGTCGTCGTTCTGCTGCTGCTGCTGCCATTCACAACTCCGAACCAAAAAAATAAAAAGGGAAAGAGCTGGGATCACATATCCCATATCCGAATATTTTTGTTGTTGTACTTTATATGAAACAACCCAAACTCGAGCCAGACAAAAGTGAAACATAATAACAGAAAGCAAACACCCCCATTCAATTAAAGATAGAGCGATGCGAGCCGAGCACCGAAAACGCGCGCGCACACGTTCTTGTCGTCGCCGGCCTCGCCCTCCCCCAATTTCGACATCATCGTCGGGAAAAATAGAGAGCATAAAGGCAAACAAAACCCACAAAGATCAATCATCACGTTCCCATTTTTCGCCACCACCAACCGACCGACCGACCGACCGACGGGCTGGCTTTTCCTCGGCATTTTCATTTTTCACCTACCCATCTCCGGGAAGAAAGGGGGAAGCGAACGTCGAATTAAATGCAATATAATAAAATCAAATTAAAATCACCCTCATTTCCAGTCGAGCAAGCAGTAGTAGTGGTTCCGATTTACTCTCCCTTCGAAACGCGCAATATCACTCGAGAGAAATTGTAGGGGTTGTTCCGTTCAGCGCGAAAGGAAACAAGAACGCAAACCGTTTATTGCAAATAATTAATATTTTAAATCAAAGTTTGCGCGATCTTTGTGCTTACAGGGGTTGACTAAATGATGGGCACCCTTTTGAAATTTCCTTACCACCTTGAGCGAACCGAAATCCTCGCTGCACCCTGTCCGACCGAAGCTGATTTAGCATTTATCCGAGAAGCACTGTGCAGCTCACAGACAAACCCCTGGAAATGGCCCGTGTTGTTATTGTTGTTACTCGGTAGGTAGTTTATTTATATCATATGTTAGAAATGTACGCCCAGGCGAAGTTTTATCGTCCCGAGAGGGCGACGCCACCGTCGCCGCCGCCGCCACCACCGTCGTTAATTGTGGAGGGGTGATTCTTTTCAATAGGCACAATTCTATAGCCGATGGTTGAGCTCAGTTGGTGGGTGTTTTGACACCGATTTGTACCATGCGCAATAGGGAATTAGAGGCAGTCCGGAGGTTTTATTGAACTTACATGGTGCACTCAATGAATATAACGATCATAAAAGCGTACAAAGGCGCCGAGGGGCGAAAGGTATTTCACCGTAACCGATCTAGATTCCTTGATTAGCGGGATTCGGGTGGGACGCAGGGTCGGAGGGTATTGTGTTGATTGAATGAGCTGCTAAATAGTCATAATCTGTGCGTGTTGGGAAATGGGAGGATTGGGATGGTTGAGTTCATTAGGCCGGAGATTATGTGCGCACATATGCGCGTGAGATGGTTCTGTTGAGATCTTAGAATTCCATCGTTCACGACCAGAATTACTCACATATTTCAAAATTAGCAACTGGACTAAAACATATTATACTACCAAGTAGAAGCTCACACTTTCATTATTTCATGGAATTGTTGATAAGTATGTACGAGCTGATACTCACAAGACAACGGCTGATGAGGCCTTTTCAATTGTTGAACTTGATTACCGACCGAGCCTTGATGGAGGCAATACTTGAATTTCATTACTCACTTACATGCAATGTGTGAAAGGCAAACAGACATCAGCCAATGCCATTAAAAGAAGTTTAAACAAAAGGATCCATAGCGTGGAAGGTGAGATGAACTGATGCCATCAGTCTGGTGGTGAAAGACCATGTGATTATTACAGTGGATGGACAAAAATAATGATGATAATGTCGGCAGAAACGACTAGAAAAGTGTCTTCTTTAAGGCAAATTTGAATGGAATGTAAATCAGTAATAATTCAAACCAATATTGAACTAATGGAACTGATTTTGACGATTTTCAAGGCGATCACTCTGCCATTTGGTGTTAAATCCACTTTTGCATCACCAATCGTAGCAATCCTGTTATGTACAGAAAAAAAAATGACAGCGTTATCAGTTCAATAGCAGCACCCATGGCGACAACAGTTAAGCAACTACGCTCGATAGTTTATTCGTACTGACAGTTTCACTTCGTACTGTCACCTCCTCCTTGGTGAAAGCGTCGTATGGGAGCCTGGTTCCGACCGCCCGATTTTGCTGCGCGACTGTAAAGTGCAACAAAAGCTGAACAGGGAAACCGAGGCAAGGTGGCTTCATCGTTCCGCGTCTTGGTCCGAGAGGTAAGTGGAACCGGCTTAACGGTGAAGAAATATCTGGGCAATATCGACATTGTTATGCGGAAGCCTCAGTCGAGGCTGGCCGTATCTGATCAACAGCCAATCACCCAGAAAGAGCGCCTGGAAGTGCTGGCGAAAGTCATCATCATGGTCATATTGGGTAACGATACCTGCTTGACGCTGGACGGCAACGACTGGTACTTTGCGATCCCCACCAAGGAGGACGTCAAATTAATCTCCCACATCTAGTTCCCGAAGAATGTCTGTCGATCAGCGAAAAGTGAATGTTCTATCCTTCGGGGCTTGCGGTGAACGGGGAGATACACAGTACGTGCCTTTCGCCTATCACCTTCCTCGCCTCTTTGTCAAAAAGTGTCTCGCGAAAGAATATGTGGTCTTTTGGCCGGACCTGGCCTCGGCCTATTATTCAAATAGATGACAGGATTAGATCGATCGGCTGAAGATAAACAATGCACAGTGGTCCAGAATGCTAATTTAGCTGGAAAGATACTTTTTCAGCCTAAGTTTGAAGTTTTGGAGCAAATTTGTTTTCTACAAAGTTTTTTCTAATAATAAGGCCCTTCCTAAGATATAAATGAGGGTGATCCTTGTTTTCAGAGAAATCGGAAATCTTACTTTTTTATTTGCAGAAATAAAGGCATACATTCTTCGGAAAAGTTGTACATAAAAAAAAATTTTAGCAACATTGTTTGAAATTTTTATCTGTAGCTTTTTAAATGACCAAATTAGAGCAATTTTTCCTACGTAGCTTAGGGTGTCCCTTTAACACGCACGTCCCCAACCCCTCTGAGAAAGAAAAATTCAAATTTAAAATCAATGATACTCCATCGTTAGCCATCGGATTTTGATGCGGTTTTTTGCAATAGATCACAAAATTATCTCAGCTTGTGAATCTGCACTGGTTATTCCGAAAATGTCCGCAGTTTTGGATTCCAAGTCGGGAGTACTGGGGTAAGTACCTGTCCAGGAATGGTGGACAAAATATTTTTAGATGCGAAACAAGACAAGCATGATTTGGCGAAACTTTGTCTTTGGAGGATATTCTAAGGGTGTCTGACCATACTGACCACTTAGGTGGTAAATTTTTTATTATGGACACTTTCCCGGAGAAAATCAGACTCCGCAAGGCCTCTTAAGGTGGCTAGTATGATCAGGAATCCTTAGAATGTCCTCCAAAGACCTGGTTTTGCAAATTCATAAAGTTTGATATATTGCAAGCCTGGTTTTGGAAAAGATTTGAAGATGGCCAATTTGCCGGAGGAACTCGAATCCCGAATAAAAAAATTAGAGCAAAAAACTTGTTTTTTTTTTGTAGGCACACCCTAAGTAATTTAAGGGAAAATTGTTCTAAATCGGTTTATTCAAAAGCTACAAAAATGTTAATAAATCCTACACACTTAGAAATTATGAATTTTACGCGAGACGTAATTCATGTTTGTAAAAAGTCAGGGAACGTAAAGAAAGATTTCGTGTAAAATTATGTCTTCTGAAACGGCCATATACGTAATTCAACGAAAGATGTGTTTGATTGAATATATTTTCTCGTCTCTTTCAACTTATTCTTATGTGCTAAAGGACGCTTGCATGTGTCGGTCTCAGGGGACAGAAATTTACATGACATTTTGGTAGTGTGTATAATTAGGATAATAAATCCTATAATTTCAAAAGGTATTCGCATAAGTCCTGTGCTTCAGGATCACATTGATCATACTGCGAAGCGCCTAATTGAGTACACACTTAGATCATAGACTTTTATCACTACGCGGCGCTAGTGCGCTTTCATACCTGGGAATCCTGACCATTTGGAAAGATGTTGTCTTCGGATAAGTTGTTCAGTGGAACAAGACCTTGTCATTGATGACCAACAATCTTTCCGCTACGTGGCTACGTTGAGTTTCCTGACCAAGCTGTAACTTAACATTTTGACCATTGAAAAGGTTTCTGTCTTTGATAAAGTTGTTCACTAGTTCAAGACCTTTTCATTGGTGACTATCAGTATCGAATCTGTCCGACACGTAAAAACAGAATTGAGTATAACTACCTTCCTCTATATAATACATAAGGCTCAATATTTTTTGTTTTCACACGGAAACGATTCCCTCTCGCTCGCGTGAATTATCTAAATATGCTATATCTGGGTGTCCTTGCCATATAGAACCTTTTCTGTTTTCAAAACGCTGATCAGTAGGTCATCTAGAACAAATGGGAACGAAATAGAGATACATTTTAGTAGTAGTAGTAGAAGTAGCCACATGCTTCATTCGCTTGCCTGTCTTCGAGCTGACAGGAGCGGAGAGCAGCCAGCGTTAGGCGGCAGTCGATAGCCAGGCAGTCGGTTACGAAGCCAGCGAAGTGAAAAAATCTGCTTCTAAAGAAATCCGATCAGGCCTCAATTCGGTCGCGAACATGGTCATCATTTAAAATCCGCTCTTTTCAGAACGACTAATTCTATTTTCCCTGATTAGGAGTTTGTTTGATTGGAATTTATATAACTTATCGCACATATTCCCGTCAATTGGCAGCCAGCTTTGAGAAAGCGCAACGCCAAAGTATTGAATTATTTGCTGTCACCAAATTAGCATTAGCATTAGCATTAGCATTGACGTTTGCACACCTCGTGGATGGAGCTACGATGAGGACTAATTCGTTGAAGACATTGCATGCCACCATGAAACGAAACCAGTTGCTGATACGTTTCTTCTCACGCTTACCTGGCCACGTCCTTGCAACCGTTGGTGATAGGGAGGATTTGATATCTACCTTAAGAACACACGGGGAATCCACGTAGACTTCGGTAGAATCAAAGGAAAAGGAAAATGAATAGTCGGAGAGAATAGTTGAACATAATGCCCTGTTTGGTGTACAGAACAAAACATTATTTAAAAATGGTCGTTGGCAGCATCTAGTCCCAGAAGGTTAATAATGCCCCATTTCGCTTCAAACGGTTGGGACCTAAGCATTAACTATAGTCCTAGCTCCATATGGCTTATGGTTATAGCGCCATTACTCGCTCTCTGAAAAGAGAAGAATGTCTGAAAATATAAGAACCGGTGGTGACAGAAAATTTGTCAGATATCTTGGATGGCAGCAAAAACATTGCGTTCTTTTAATATACATCTTTGTGTTTCATTGTTAATTTCTTGTTTCCGTTATACGAATCAATATATTCTGCAGCCACCAGTTTAGAATGATTTATGGACGAAATAAATGATAAATAAAAAAATAAAGCCTTTATCTATATTCATTCAGATCTGTAGCTAATTTGTCTCGGACGAACACTATACCTGATAATCCCCGGTAGTAAATAATGCATTGAATGCAAACATTTTCGGCGCCGATACCATGGGGCCACGTTCCTATGTACTACTGGTACTGGTGCCACCACCGGGCTCGATTGGCGTTCCTTTTTGTCCACTGTTAGATAGTTGCTGCCGGACTGCTGCTGTGACTCTTCACCTATTGATGCCACCGTCGATTTCGGTGGGTCACCCGAAACACGAAGCATTACTTTGACCCGAAATCACAGCCGACGATCCAATAGAAATAGCTTTTTGATCCACATTTGAGGGTCTTCAACTAGTTCAGTTTCTTCACAGCTACTTGTTAGGTAGGCCGGATGGTGAAGCGCGACAGTGCAAACCAAAGGTTAGCACACGCAACGAATCACTAATGTCGTTTTCGGTTATTGCCAGTGCGGAACTGAGTTCGCCCTAGGTCCGCCCTAACAACTGTCAAAACGTTTTTTTATTCAATCGGGTGGGATACTGGATCCGCTCTGGATCCGATTCAACATCGATGAGGTTCAATCTCAACTTTTTTGGAGGTCCAACCCCAACTCACACGATTGCACTAATACCATCATACTGACTCGACTTTGGATCACCTTTCACACCGCGCGGCCACTTCATATTCGTTTCCAATCCCCGACAAAATGGTTTCTAATTATTACTACATTACACTTATAAGCTTTGAAAACAGCAAGTAAAATTAATGGGTGAAATGACAGTGTTTCTCATCGGAACCATTTGTACAAGCGCACTTAAAATCCACAATTCTTCATTGCGCTTTACTCCATGTTCGATAAAAAATTTACAAGTTTACAAATCACTCGCGAGAAACAACCAAAATTGTCGACGAAATTTTATGGCATGTACTAACGAGCACGAAATGCACTCCGGAGTAGAAAAACACGTCTTCTTCGCTCAACAGCACAGCCTACTCAAATGACTACAAATTATTTTTTTTACAATAATGTTATCCGACGTCAACGATTTGAAGTACCTTGTGCACAACCCCTCTAATTTTTAAGTGCTTTTTAAAAATTGTCATTTTTTTTTTAATCAGACGGTAGTTATAAAGAGTAAAAGTTTGATTGTATGATAAACCTAATGGGAATCGACACCTCAAGGCTTCTATAAAAAAAAATCATAAAAGGATAAAGAACAAACACAACATTAAAATACGTCTCTCAGATATCCTTCATTGAGACCTTAGCTTAGCTTGACTGACTGCACGTATCAATGGTTGCTATTCCGTGATTGATCAGAATCAGTGAAATTGCACAATGAATCAACTGAATGGGGCTGGGAGTAACCGACCATTCGCAGGTGTAGGATCAAAATAAAGTGATAGAGGGACAAAATTAACAAGAATTACCTGTTTCGTTCCGCGCTTTGAGAGCACTTACCACCTCTCAATTGTCTGATAATCCTTTGCGTGGTCTGACTGGTTAGCGTTCTGCTTCCACCAAGGTATTCGGGTTGTTTAAAGGATTCCCATTCAGATACTGCCCCATATGGCATTGCTCGCGGTCATTGTATAGGGAAGAGTGCAAAAGCACACGAAAGAGAAAAGAAAGAAGGCATTAGTGATTAGCAACATGCGACGCGCATTTAAGATATTCATGGGTATATTCTCACTGCGGCTGTTCAAAATAGTTTGTCTGGCGCATATGAGAGATCATTCCCGAGTCTCCACGCGTTAACTCAATCCCATCACATTTAATTATAGAAGCCAAGCGCCATTTGACAACGTGCACCATTTGGAAATTTCCCCCCCCCCCCCCCGCTTTTTTCTTTTCCTTCCTCCTCCCTCATTATTATATTTTCCACCCCACCAAACAAACACAAAACAGAGAACCCAAAAAAAAAAAAAAAAAAAAATGAGTTTTTTTTCGTTCAAAATGCCATCCATTTTATTTTTTTATTTATTATAACAACACCCGCCGACACCCCCCCCCACTCCCCCCCACCTTTGTTTTTTTTTTATTTTATATCCAAAAAAAAAAAAAAAAAAAAAACAAACACACACACAGATACCCCCCTTCTCCAACAAAAAAAAAACAAACCTTAATTTTCAATCTACCCACCCACCTACAACAAACAAATTAATTACCTACACCAACAACTGCCTCCAACAAGCAAAACCCACCCACTAAAGAAACCAATCCCCCTCCATTAAAAAAAAAAAATAAAGGAATTTTGTGAAATTAGAGTCCTTTGAAGCCATCCCAAGTAGCATTGCCATCATGCATTACCATCTTGCTTTATTAAGTTTTATTAAAGTTTCATGAAAGCCTCTTGAAATCAATTTGGTTTTATTATGGCACCAAGAGGTGCCAATAGGTTTTATATTTTAGTCAGGTTTATGAGAAGCTACACAGCTTGTTTACAACGATCTTAAAACCTTGTTTCTCAAATTACTTTTCCTCCTACCAAAGGTTTTATTTCGACTTTATGAACTCGCAAAATGCGGTATTGAAATGCCGTTTTAGGACTCATTGATATTATCTTATTATGGTCAGTAGAAAAAGCATTTTAAAACCATTTTGCCTACAGTAAATGCATTAAACGGCAAATTGGCATTGAAGGAAGTCACAATAAGACCAAATAGTTTTATAATAGTCATTGCGAAGAAAAAATGGCTTTATGCCAAAACTGTGATTATTTTTCAATCGCCATATTGAAATATAAGAAATAATTTAAATGTGGAAAAATAAATGCATCATATTTTCAATGGTATGCAAATAAACTGTAGATCGGAGACATATTTCGGCATTCTTTTAGATTATCTCATCAAATTCCAAGCACTTTTCAGGAAATTCATGATTAATTTATCGAATGTATTTGTTTTAATTCGACTTATGTTGTTGTAAATTCACATAATTTCCGAGGCGCATTGATTTTCGGCTCTTATCGCGCCAATATTCACCATAAAAATAAATGCGCATATAATTTGGAGCATAATACGCTGCAGAAAACACAATTTGGTTTGGATATTTTTTTATCAAACAAAATTTCCCTTTTTTACTGCTAAATTAATCAAAAGAGCAGAGAATCGAACAAAGCAGAACAACAAAAACAACCTCGATTTCACAGTGAAGTTTGACAGCTGTGGCCATTTGGCCGCATTCTGGTTTTCATGGCAACCAATAGGTTTTATGAAGGTTCTCAAGTGGTCTTAACCTTTTTCACTAGAACATTTTAAAAATCTTTATGTTCTTATAAAGGTTTTTCTAACTAGTTTTCACAACCGTCTATAGAGTGGGCCATGTTGTACAAATTTCGGCTTTAAAAAAGCATAGAGGAGGCGTTGGTAGACACAACAGTTTTGATTGTAGTTTTATCAACAAAGCCAGGAGAATGTTATACGGCTGGAATAAAACTAAAACTGTTACTTGGGTTTTTTTACATTTTATTCTTTTAATTTTTTACCATTTTATTTTTTCCCCCCCCCCGGGGAGTTCTTTCTACTCCCAACAATTATATTATCTCCAACCCCCCCCACCAACCCCCACAATTTTTTGTTATAGAGGGCGGAAAATAAAAATTGAAATAACTCAATGCAGACGTATGCCAAATTTTCAAAGGAATCGCAAAGGATCGCAAAGGAATATGATGTTGCATTGAGTAACCGAACTATCAGAAGACTAAATGAAAGCGATCTAGCGGTTGCGTGGCTCAACACCAAACATCACTGGTTTCGAAAAAAAATCTGACGGCTCGACTTCTTTTTGCAAAAAAAGTTTAGAAACAAGCTGAACACCTAATGACGAAATGTATTATGGAGTGACGAATCGAAATTGAATATGTTTGGATACGATGGTATGGCACGTTTGCAGCCCACCTCCCGAGCTGGAACAAATAACTTGATAACTGGCCTTGGTATTGAAGAGCCCAGATTAAGAGGTAAAATACCTGAGGATAATACCATAAAATTGTTCCCACAATGTTATGCAAATACCATATTGAGGTAAGACAATACCAAAATAGTACCTCTCAGGTATTCCCAGGTATCCGAAATAACAAGTGTTGTTATTCGAGAGATATTTTGCTTGCAAATCTTAGGTATTTTGCTTAGGTATTTTACCTCTTAATCTGGGCTCTTAAATACCAAGGCCAGTTGTCAAGATCAAAATGAGGTATTCATATGTTGTTGTCTCCTGCTCGGGCTAAGCAACAGCTCATTCTGAAGTTTACAGTATAGACTTTAAATCACGGTGGAGGCAGCATAATGGCATGGGCTACTTTTTCTCAGCATGGCGTTGAACCTATTGCAAAGATCGCATCAGAATGGACCAACATCTGTATAAACGTATTCGTTGAACAGCATATTGACTGATCAGCACAAATTCTTGATCTCAATCACATTGAGAATTTGTTGAACGACATGAAACAGCATATCAAAATAAAAACCCAAGAATTTGACCGAGCTTTGGGAGACAACTCAAGAAGGATGGTAGAGTATTCCTATCCAAAAGAGCCAATGGCTCGTTGAAAGTCTACCGCGGAGATTGGAAGAAGGTTTGGCTTTGAAAGGGTTCCCCACTAAGTATCGATCATTAACTGGAAAAGATGATAGAAATTTCGTTTCGTTTTCTTTTCAAAAAGTAACATGTGCTAATTATATGACCAAATATAACTTAATATGTTTGTTAAAATAAAATAAAAGCAAATGTTCAATAATGAAATAAAATCAAATTAAAAAAAAAGTAATTTTATTTCCCAAACTCGTTAATATGATGTAAATTACACGTTGTTTTAAAATGAGATCAAATGGAAATGAAATGCCAGCTTTTTCATACACAACCAGTGATATGTGCTAACTACAAGACCACCACTGTAAGACCGACAAAAACTCATACTTACTCATTAACAAAACTTGAAACTATGTATAACTAGTGGCGGTTCGGAACTCCTCCTTCATCATGAAATTATTTGTTTCTATCGTTACAAAGTTTAGTATTATTATACAGAAAAGGTGCGAGAAAACTTGTTTCAACAAAATCGCACTGAACAAGAACACAATTGAGTTCCCATCTCAATGTGGCATCGAACGACAAAATGTCTGATAATTGCGATTGGTTTCCTACCCAAGCTACGAACAATATTCTACTAAACAAAATGGCACGAGCTCACCAAGAAGTCTACTGCAGCCTGGAACTTCAGGTAATAGTTTGTTTCACTATGCATCATCCAACGAATCAAATCTTTGCCTCCTTCTTGCTGCAGAATTCACACATTTTCGTTGCCTAAAATCGCCTTGGCGCAGTTCTGAACTGGTTCTGCGAATAAACATAACTGTAGAAAAAAACACGTCATCTCGTGGCCAAAGCACACTTCGATCATAAGCGGTGGAAATTTGTAAAATTGCCTAAAACGACAATTTTTTTTAATCCAAAACTTACCTTTCAAAGCTTTTTTTTATAAATTTACAAGCCCATCGACATTTATAACTATCAGATTCCAAAATGATTAATCATCACAAAAAATGCCTGAGTCCTTTCATGGATCATAAGTCTCTTTCCCACTCGAAACTCTAACTTCACGGTACAAATGCTTCACTTCTCGTAATTCATCAGCACGGCAACTCCCAACCGATCCACTCCGGAAACAATGATTGACTTCAATTACCATCGAACCGTCAGGTCAGCTCATTCTATATCAGCAGCAACAACAACAACAACATTCACAAAAGTCACTTACGGTCGATATTCATCCATCAAACGAGAAAAGGGTGCACCCCAATCCAAACCCGACGGTGGCGTCAAGTGCCATCGAATCCCATCATGAAGGGACCTCTCACAACCCACCTACGCGGGCGATGTTGTGCTCTGCTATGAAAATCCATCCGAACCGTGCAGCACATGCACTTGCAATAATGAACCATATGGTGAATTTTAAAACTGTCAGCAAGCATCAGTTTGCCAGATATATCGCGTTTTTTCACGCGAGCTGCCCGAGATCGCCGCCGCCTTTGCTGACCGGGATCGAATGAAATATGGAACCGGAAAGCCCAATTCTCAACACCGCTGTGGACTCGGCGAGCTTGGAGCAGAAAAGTTGCACCTCCTACACTTGTTCCAGAAGGGTCCTGCCCTGGCCGCTTCGACTAAAAGGACGACCAACACGCACAAAAACCATATGCATGGCAAAAGTGAGAGAGATACTAGCTAGAAAGGGGAAAAATTTGAACAGGTGCTCTAGTTTATAAATAGTCAATTGAGCAAATATTTGAGTTTTAGTATTTGAAAACTTTTTGTTTTTCCACCCGATTTCTCTCTGCTGCTGCTGCTGTAGTTGGCGTGTGTCGTAGAGGTTCCAACGATTGCCATCAGCCGCTGGACAAGAGTTTGTTTGGTTTGGCTGGTGTGAACCATGTTTCGTTTGAAGCCTTCTGGGGGAAGATCTCTATTACCTACCGAGGATTTGAGTCAGTCTATTGCGATGGAGGCCGACTTTGAAATGGTCCCAAAATCATAATCGTCAGCAGATTTCCAACAATTCATTAAATGCTTCACTGCATCGAAAATCGTGCCACTTGTGCGCTTCTGTCTGACAGCATTTAGTGCCCGCAGCCTGCAGCAGAGAATCCGACAAACGGGGATGAGTAAAGAAGGATTACTGTCATTATTATTTTATTGCCCCTGCAGTGTTACACTTCATCCGGCCGTCGCCGACAACGAAAACACTATGCACCACGAAACATCCTTTATCTCCGTTTAAGCTGCGCCATACAGCTTCCCTCGCCCGATCCCTCGAGTGGAACGTCCTGCGGCGCTATCGCCGTTGTTGAGCACAGATTTTCGGTTTCTCCTGCACCGTAATGAAGACAAATCGTTTGCTGCCACTCTGATAAGCGCGACGTCGTCGTTCCGTGCCAGGGTTTCGAACATGCCACAGTGGTGCCCAAAGACCAATCAGGAATTGAGAATCACATCTTCCGCTACGACCAGGCGCAAGAAGGATCTTCAGCGATGAAGTTTGCAGCGGCATCGAGGGGAGATTGCTTCGGCGACAGAAAATGAGGGTGGATTAATTTAAATTGAATACAATGAGTATGTAATTGTTGTTGCGGGGTGGTGATGTTTGTTTACGTTGCTTGCGAGTGAAGCGATGCATTTGTTGTAGGGTACAGTGCCGGACGAGGCGTTCGCTACTTTGAGGTGAGGGTACAGCTGTTTATGACAAAATGCAATGTCTCCAAAATATATTCCAATCGATCTAAGTAGCCACTGTTACTACCTTTCATGTTGCGGTCATTTTATCTAGGCGAAGGTTGACACATTGCACAAACCGTCACTTCATTTACTTCGCATTTCTGAAAATCGCAGCAACCAACAGAAATATATGTAACACTTGTAGGCACAGCAAAAATGTTATTAAAGTTTGTCAAGTGAAATCTTTGCAGTGTCAGTAGTGGAGTGGCGGTCATTTGTGGATAAACTCCTGACATTTTTCTGAAACTCATGAGCTCCAATAAATTCAACTCAACAAAGTTTTGACCGCAACTGTGTCGCAACCCCGGGAATGAGCGTTCCTCGGGAAGGATGTGTCGTGATAATCGGGAACAATGCGGAGTGACGACGGCTGGCAACCGTATCGGGCGGTCGGCAGGACATATGCGCAACCAGAATTCCATCCTTGCCTCGGCACATTTAGCTGTGACATGTTCCTACAAACTCTATAATTCACACAAGACGGGAGTGATTTGTAGTCATATGTTTCCATTCCGCAGCACGGAACAGCTGAGGTCGACCGAATTGACAATTCTATTGCACTTGATGATGATTTCCTTTTGGTTGGCTATTTTCCAGCTTGATTTATAATCCGATCAGCATCATTAGGTTGGCAGGTTTTTGATTAATCTCCACATAAAATGACACATCCAATGCAAATGAGTTTAATGTTAAATTTCAGACAAATTAAAGGGAGCAAATGAATCAACTTTGTTCGGCCCTCACCCAGCTGATAAGTACACTCGAATCATTTCTCCGAGCTGAGCTGATGAGCCGAGCAGCCAACAACGGTTTGTTTGGTTGCCTTTATCGGAATCACTTGCCAAATATTTAACGATGACTCTATATATATATTATTAGCTCCCGTACCGGTACGGTAATAATCAGTAGCGGCGAAGACGATGATGACGCTTGCCATTCACTGGTGGTTGTTTAGATTTCGTATTTTGTCTCTTCGAGGAGAAATGGAGATGGGGATTTTGCTGTGATCCGGTGGTTTGTGAAACCTTTTTCATTGGTCAGAAGCTATTTTTATCTTTAGAAATTTTCCAATAACCGGATGTGTTATAAACAGAAAGAGGATGCTAAAACTATGTGATTTAATTATTAGGAATTATAACCTCATTCTCAAGAGCTCAGTGGTCGCTATACTGTGATATTTACTTTAATATGATGTGTACTCAAAAGAAGAGAGAACGATAATAACGCAAAAATGTAGAAGTGTTACAATATTTTCCACCAACGCCGGGCTCATTCCACACAAACACAACCCCCTCGTTTTTCCCCCCACCATTTTATTTTAAGTTTATTCCGGGCGTTTGTTTTTTTTGGGTTTAATTTTTTTTAAATTTAATAATTTATTTATAAAAAAAAAACCCCCCCCATTTTTCAAAAAAAAAATTTAATATTTAAAATCCTATTTTGAAAAAAAAATTATTTATACAGTCATTCCATAAAATACCGATATAATGGGTCTCAGGATTTCGTGAGAATTGGTAGTTTTGTTCGTTATCACAAAATAATAGACACGTATTTTTTTAATTTCTTCACTAGCTGAACCCGGTGCGAGCGTTGCTACGCTTGAAACTAAATGAATGAAAATTTAATAGAACTGGCGCGTTTATGGTTGTTTTCGGAATGAGTTTTGTTAAAATATTATCGTTTGCTAAAGTGTGACTTCGACAATAGAGTTTAGTTTTTTTTAATTTTGTTTTTGTTTTTAATTTAACCTTGGATGTGTTGTTTCTACCATGGTTTTTCTTTCTGTGTGGAAGCATTTCATAGACAAAAATGTTGTCTTCAAACTACGCCGTATCCTGTCAGTTTGAACGTAATTTTCTCTTGCATAACCTAAGATTAACTTCTGGTGGATAATGTAACACTGAGAATAGCTCAAGCATCTCCCTTGCTTGACTAATAAGCGGTTCGGAATTCTATCACAACCTGCTTCTCACCCGAGAATTACACATTTTGTGTTTTAGTTGCCAGGATAATTCTCATGTTTGAATCCTGGTGAGTGTGAGTTTTTTTTCTCGGACATGCAGAAATTTGTGTTTCATTTGTATGAGAGCCTCCCCTTCCATAGTGCTAAAGGTGCATAGGTCTCGAACCACCATAAAAAAAATTCTGGCTCCAAAAACCCCCACATGCCAAATTTGGTTCCATTTGCTTGATTGATTCTCGAGTTATGCAGAAGTTTGTGTTTCATTTGTATGGCAGCTCCTCCCCCTTCCGAGAGAAGTCTCAAACCAACATTTCCCGGCCCCAAAAACTCCTGAATACAAATTTTCATACCGATCGGTTCAGTAGTTTACGAGTCTGGATAATTCTCATGTTTGGTTGAAATTTGTTTTTTATTTGTATGAAACACAAGAGGAGGGGGGGGGGGGGGGGGGTACCACCATGGAAAATTTTTTTTCCTTAAAAAACCCTCACATGTCAAATTTGGTTCCATTTGTTTGATTAGTTCTCGAGTTATGCAGAAATTTCTGTTTCATTTGTATGCACGGAAACAAATCCGTTTCTGTTTTCCTGGCTTCCTCATTTTGAAGAACAAATTATTTCCCGTGTGAGAGCCCCCCCTTCCAGAGGAGAAGGGGTATCGAACCACCATAGAAACATTTTTTGCCTTCAAAAACCTCCACATGCCAAATTTGATTCCATTTGCTTGATTAGTTCTCGAGATAATGCAAAAATTTCTGTTTCATTTGTATGGGAGCCCCTCTTTTCAGATGGAGAAGGGGTCTTTGACTACCATAGAAAAAAAGTTTGCCTCCAATAACTCCAACATGCAAAATTTGGTTCCATTTGCTTGATAAGTTCTCGAGTTATGCAGAAATTTCAATTTCATTTGTATTGGAGCCGCCCCTTCCAGAGAGGAGAGGGATTTTAAACCACCATAGAAACATTTACTGTCTCTAAAAACCTTGCCAAATTCGGTTTCGCTTACTTGATTGGTTCTCGAGTTATGCAGGAATTTGTGTTTCATTTGTATGGGAGCCTCCCTTCCAGAAAGAAGGAGCGATCAGACAGACAGAAATTCATTTATATAAAGGGCGAACACGAAATTATTGCGACACCGGAAATGTCATGCCAATTTTCTTATAATGTTTAGAATCAAATCAAATTTTAAGGGTAGTTTTATACATATATTTACTTCAAAAATCAAAAGAAAAGTTAATCGATGGAGCCTTGAGTGTAGAATTGAACGCATTTTCGCTTGATGCCCTCCATCAAAGTCTTTACAGTGTCATCCGGTACCAGTTTCTCAGTTTTTTTTTCCATTTTCTTAACATGTCCTTCTCGTCTTTGACTGTCTTCTTGCTCTTCCGAAGTTCCCGCTTCATCATTGCCCAGTACTGCTCCACCGGGCGCAGCTCCGGACAGTTTGGCGGATTCATGTCCTTTGGAACAAAATGGACAGAATTGGCCTCATACCACTCCAGGACACTTTTAGAATAGTGGCATGATGCCAAATCTGGCCAAAATAGCGGAGCTTCGTCGTGCTGCTGCAAGAACGGCAAAAGGCGCTTCTCGAGGCACTCAGATTTGTAGATCTCGCCATTTACTGTGCCCTTTGTCACGAAAGGCTCACTCCTCAGTCCGCAAGAGCAGATGGCCTGCCAAATGAGATATTTGGAGGCGAACTTCGACATTTTCTTCTTCTTAAATTTGTCGTCCACATAGAACTTGCTCTTGCCGGTGAAAAACTCCAACCCCGGAATTTGCTTAAAATCAGCTTTTATATACCTTTCGTCGTCCATCACACAGCAGCCATATTTTGTCAGCATCTTCTCGTAGAGCTTCCGTGCCCGAGTTTTAGCCGTCGATTGTTGCCGCTCATCGCGGTTTGGGAAGTTCTGTACCTTGTATGTATGAAGTCCAGCTCTCTTCTTTGCATTCTGGACGTAGCTCTGCGACAAGCCGATCTTTTTAGCCAAATCACGGCTTGAGACGTTGGGATTTGCTTTAATCATCTGCTTCACCTTTCCCTCCGTCTTTTTGTTCTCCGGTCCCGGTTTTCTTCTAGCTCCTCTGCCGTGGTCCAACGTCAACCGCTCCTGAAACCGCTTCAACACTCTGGAGACGGTTGAATGGTGAATGTTCAACATTTTTCCCAACTGCCGGTGCGACAGGTCAGGAAATTCCAGGTGTTTGGAAAGAATTTGTTCTCTCGACTCGCGTTGGTTCACCTCCATTTTCGTTGAATCGAAAAACAAGACTTCTAGTTTGACAGCATGTAAACAATACACATCAATGAGAAAGTATGCAAAATTTGGTTGATTTTTACCCAATGGTAAAAAAGTTATGCCCTGTTGAATGTGTCGCAATAATTTCGTGTTCGCCCTTTATATATAAACTAGCTGAACCCAGTGTGAGCGCTGCTCCGCTTGCAACTAAATGAATAAAAAAATAATTTAACTAGCACGACTATGATTGTTTTTCGGAATGAGTTTATTTTTCATAATTCTCATGTTTGGTTGACCACCATACAATCATTGTCTTCAAAACCCCCCACATGCCAAATTTGGTTGCATTTGCGTGATTAGTTCTCGAGTTATGCAGAAATGTGTGTTTAATGAGTATGCCCCCCCCCCCTTCAGACTAGGGAGGGGTCTCATTCGACCATGGAAACATTTCTTGTCTCCAAAAACTCCTACCTGCTACATTTGGTTACCTTTGCTTGATTAGTTCTCGAGTTATGCAGAAATTTGTGTTTCATTTGTAAGGAACCCCCCCCCCCCCCCACTTTCAGAGGGCGGAGTAGTATCAAACACCATAGAAACATTTCTTGCTTCTAAAAACTCTCACATGCTAAATTTGGTTTCCTTTGCTTGATTAGTTCTCGAGTTATGCAGAAATATGTGTTTCATTAGTATGGGAGCCCCCCCTTTCAGAGAAGGGAGGGGGCTCCCATTCTTAAGAACCTTTCCCGGTCCCAAAAACCCCTCCATACAAAATTTTACACTGATCGGTTCAGTAGTGTCCGAGTCTATAAGGTTCAGACAGACAGACAGAAATTCATTTTTATATATATAGATTAGGGAGATCATCTCAACGCAAGGGCGGTTCAAAATATATTTGTTTCGACTTTTTTCAAAAATGTTATGTTTTTAAAAAATCATAACTTGTGAACCACTAACTGATTCTCTCGAGAATAAACATGATGGCATTGATAAACTGGAATTTTGTGTTGAATAACATTGATATTATTTGTATTTTGCGATATTCATGGTGTCTGACCAAGGGCGCTGTACAATTTTATATTTTTCCATAAAAATTTAGACTGTTTTACACAATATATCAAAGAGTTTGAGGAGAATCTTTTTTCGTTTTGGAGATATATTTCTTTGAAGTTATCAAGTTTGGGTTTTTGCACCATGTATCTTCATCAGTTATGTCCATATCCTCAGTGTAGTAAAGAGAGATTTCATTTTTCCACACACTCTTCCTACCTCAACGAGAGCTCTTCTCTCTTGTTTATATTCACTACCGTGTTTGCTTACGGGTAGCGCATGTGAGGGTAAAAAATGGTTTTTATCCACACAACACTCGATCGCTCTAGATTGAGAAGAAGAGCTCTCAAATTCACAGAAGTGAATGCAGATAAATTCCCCGACGCGTGCGCCTCAGTCAGCTCACTGGCGTGGGCTCTTCTGCTAATATACAGCAGTGATTGCAAATTCACTTTGGCGCTACACAACAAAGAAAGAAAGAAGAATGTTTCTTTTCGCTTCCTTACCTCGGACATCCCTTACAAATCCGACGAAGTTCTCACTATTAACCGCATTAGCGAATGACAGAGAGAGCACTGGCGCGTTATAGCCCAAGTGTACGCGGCAGCGATCACAGGCGAGAGCACGTGGGCGAAGACAGATGAGAGCACGTGAGAGCGGTCGTTTAAAAGAGAGAATGATTCACTCACTCCAAGCCATCCTCTCACTGGCGCACACTTTCACTCTGTCTATTTACCACACGAATAAAATAGCACTTTGCATTATCTGCGGTGAGTTATGGTTGTATCCTCTGTGAAGGTACGATTCTCACGCGCTGGTAAAACATTTGTGCGAAATGCCATCTCTGATCTCCATTGATTTATGTTGACTGTAACATAGTCATAATTTCGGATTATAGACTGCCATGAATTTCCCAAAGACTTGAATCAAATTTATTGATTGCTGTTGAACTATCATGGAAGTTCTGCAAAGAACTTCAGGGAAGTCCTTCAGAGAACTTCAGAGAAATTCTTCAGAGAACATCAGGAAAATTCTGCAGAGAACTTCACGGATATTCTTCAGAGAACTTCAAGAAAGTTCCTTAGAAAACTGTGGGGATGTTCTGAAGTTCACTGAAGAATTTCCATAAAGTTCATTGGAGAACTTTCATGACGTTCTCTGAAGAACTTCCATGAAGTTCTCTGAACAACTTCCATGAAGTTCTCTGGAGAACCTCTATGAAGTTATCAGAGGAACTTTCCAGAACATCCCTGAAGTTCTCTGC
Organism: Aedes koreicus; assembly: GCA_024533555.2. Taxonomy (NCBI): domain Eukaryota; kingdom Metazoa; phylum Arthropoda; class Insecta; order Diptera; family Culicidae; genus Aedes; species Aedes koreicus. The sequence continues at coordinate 152,131 of JAHHFK020002674.1, read as the reverse complement.
AAAATTTCCATGATGCTCTCTGAAGAATTTCCCTGAATTTCTCAGATGAACTTCTCTGAAATTATCTGCAGAACTTCCCTGAAGTTCTCTGAAGAACTTTCCAGAAGATCTCTGCAAAATTTCCCTGAAGTTCTCTGCAGAACTTCCCTGAAGTTCTCTGAAGAACTTCCCTGAAGTTCTCTGCAGAATTCTTCTGATGTTCTTTGAAGAACTTCCGTGAAGTTCTCAGCAGAACTTTCATGAAGTTCTCTGATGAATTTCCCAGAAGTTCTCTAGAGAACTTCTCTGATGTTCTCTGAAGAAGTTTTTTAAGTTCTCTGAAGAACTTCCATGAAGTTTTCTGCAGAACTTCCCTTAAGTTCTCTGCAAAATACCTCTGATGTTCTCTGAAGAACTTCCCTGAAGTTCTCTGCAGAACTTCAATGAAGTTCTCTGAAAAACTTCCTTGTAGCTCTCTGATGAACTTCCCTGGAGTTCGCTGTAGCACTTCCCTGAATTTCTCTGCAGAACTTCCATGAAGTTCTCTAAAGTACTTCCTTGACGTTTTCTGAAGAACTTCCCTGGAGTTGTCTGAAAGACTTCTCTGTAGTTCTCTGCAGAACTTCCCTGAAGTGGTCTGAAGAACTTCCCTGACGTTCTATGAAAAACTTTCATGAAGTGCTCTGAAGAACTGCCCTGAATTTCTATGAAGAAGTTCCCTGATGTTCTCTGCGGAATTTTCCTGAAGTTCTTTGAAGTACCTCCTTGAAGTTCTCTGAAGAACTTCCATGAAGTTCTATGAAAAACTTCAATGAAGTACTCTGAAGAAGTTCCCTGAAGTTCTCGTAAGAACTTCCCTGGATTTCTCGGCAGAATTTCCCTGAAGTTCTTTGAAGAGCCTCCGTGATGTTTTTTGCAAAACTTCCCTGAAGTTCTCTGCAGAACTGCCCTGAAGTTTTCTGAAGAACATTCATGAAGTGCTTTGAAGAACTTTCATGAAGTTCTCTGCAGAACTTGCTTGAATTTATCTGCAGAACTTTCCCGAACTTCACTGCAGAACTTCCATGAAGTTCACTGAAGATCTTCCATAAAGTTCTCTGAAGAACTTCCATGGAGTTCTCTGAAGAACTTCCATGAAGTTCTCTGAAGAACTTCCATGAAGTTATCTGAAGAACTTCCATGAAGTTATCTGAAGATCCCTGAATTTCTCGGCAGAATTTCCCTGAAGTTCTTTGAAGAACCTCCGTGATGTTTTTTGCAAAACTTCCCTGAAGTTCTCTGCAGAACTGCCCTGAAGTTTTCTGAAGAACATTCATGAAGTGCTTTGAAGAACTTTCATGAAGTTCTCTGCAGAACTTGCTTGAATTTATCTGCAGAACTTCCCCGAACTTCACTGCAGAACTTCCATGAAGTTCACTGAAGATCTTCCATAAAGTTCTCTGCAGAACTTCCATGAAGTTCTCTGCAGAACTTCCATTAAGTGTTATGTGCACTTTCCTGAAGTGTTATGAAGAAGTTCCATGAACTTCTCCGAAGAAATTGCTTGAAGTTCTCTGCAGAACTTCCATGAAGCTCTCTGGTGAATTTCCAATAAGTTTACTTAAGAACTTCCAAAAAGTTTTCTGAAGAACTTCCATGAAGTTCTTTGAAAAACTTCCATGGAGTTATCTGAAGAACTTTTATGAAATTTTCTGAAGAACTTCCCTGAAATTCTCTGAAGAACTTCCATGAAGTTCTCTGAAGGACTCACCCGAAATTTTGTGAAGAACTTCTCTGAAGGACTTACCTGAAGTTGTCAGAAGAACGTAAAAAAAAACCATATTGGGGTAATAATATGTGCACTAGCGATAAACATTTATTGCATAGTTCACAGGCAAACCAGCGCCACGCAGTGAAACAGTTCTGAGCTATAAAGTCGACCGTCTGGAAGACCATGATTACTCGAGTAAATTTCCTGAAAACAATGAAACATGATCTAGATATCAAAATATAGATATTACAAAAAGTTCACATGAACACTAGCGCCACGGAGCGGCGAATTCTGCTCTAATGTTTGCACCATTCAAAAAGCTCTGACCCCTCGAATATGTTTTTCGAAGATGCCTTTTTGCCATATGCCAATAATCTCGAGATCCTGATTATACAGTAAGTTAACCTGCACACTAGCGCCACGGAGTGAGCTAATTCTGAACTGTTGGGCGTCTGGAAGCTTATAATTTTACAACTAACTTTCCTGAAAACAGTAAATTTTTACACGATCTAGATCTCAAAATACAGGTAAAACACAATGTTCACATGTACACTAGGGCCACGTAGCGGACGAGTTATGAACTAATGTTAACATCAAGGCCTCAATCAACCAAACATCTTTGTCGAAGACGCCAACTTGCTGTCAAGGATCTCGAGATTCAGCTTATAAAGTAAGTTTACATGCACACTAGTGCCACGTAGTGAGATAATTCTGAACTTTTAAGTTTACCTTCCTTACCTTTTTGAGTTGAAGGCCATGATCTACTGAACAACTTTGCTGAAGGAAGTAACTTCCAATATACGAGGGATCTCGAGATATTTTCTGATGAAACAACAAAGGTCAATGCCCAAATATCATTTGAGACCACGATCACGGAATTCCGCGTATGTCGGTGGGTTTACTGTACTTTGCTGTCAACGGTCATAACTATTTCTGGTGAAGTCGGATCGACACACTTTCCTCTGCACAGTCTGAGAAATTTTGTTAAAATGCTTCTTGAGCAATTAAATTTAAGCTGAGGCAGTTATTTGAGTGGTTCTCAAAATATATCAAAATTTCAATTTTTGATGCCAATTTGTGAAGAAAAATGCAAGTCCCATGAGATCAAAATACGATATTCGGTGGATTTGAGACCCAAGCTAACGGAAACTGGCATGGAGCTCTGGTTCTAAAAATCTCTGTCGACCAGTGTTATCTGCAACTTCTTTTCAAACACAATTTCATTGAAATCAACGGTTTTCGAGTTATGATATTTTTTACGCATATGAAAATACATGCGCCCGTTTTAAACATTAATCTTGAGTCAAAAAATGTTTTATCATGTGAGAAAACATGATATCTCGTACCGAAACTATGTGCAAATTGCCTAATATTGTAAGAAGATCTGGAAACGCTGTTAAACAAAATATAGGGTACGGGACGGGTTTTAAGCAGTTCGTGCACCATCTGGGACATTTGATGAAGCTGTATGGGAACTATAAATAGTACTGTACACATATTTGAACGTTAATCCATCTGCTTTTTTTTATCTATCGAAACTTACCTTCAAAAACAATGAATAGACTCTGAAAATTTCATAGCGATGGAAAAAAGTTCCCAATTGCAGGGATTTATTAAAAGCATGCGGATTGCTTTCCGATCAAGAAAATGTTTTCTTCAGCTACATAAACTAACAACATTGTATGAGTGCAATTCCGTGCATGTGTGCCAAGGCAAAATGAAATAGGCCAGTTCACGGTTTGCTGCTAACGTCAATTCCCTCAACCCGCCACTTGTTTTGCCCATCCACTCTCGAAAACAATCAACCAAAACAGGTCGATTGCTATGATCACAAACTGAAATGCAAGCAGGTTAGGAGACAGACGTACGCGACCAAACATTTAGTCTGTCATTGATCTTCTGATTGGCAATGTGTATTTCTTATTTCATTCACTCTCACGGAAATGTTAGACAAAGCGGCTGTGACGACAAACGGGATGCTTCGTTTAAAAACGAGGAAGTGTAAGAGACAGCAGATTTCACATTGCAATACCGGTGCGCTATAGCCATGGTTAACAAAGAAGAGAGGAAAAATAAGCACACTCATACGCAACTGTGGAGCCATATTTGCCGCACCACATAGAAGGATTATTTATCGTTGAGTACAGTTGGACAGCTCTGAAGCATAGGTTTTCATTGCTTATGATAGTGCCAGATGATGGATAATATAATCATAAGCATAGATACACTTCGAATGACTGGAAAAACTTGAAATTAATAGTGCTTTCAGATCATCTAAATATGAAATAAATTTTAACTCAATGTTCAACATCATATTCTGGCAACAAGCCTAGATGTGAGAGAGAGAGAGAGCTGATGAAGACATTCTCTCCGGTACATGCGATCAAATGCAAAATACTTCAGCAGGTAGACCACTGATGGTTTTCTAGACGATGTTTTTTAAATCTTCTAAACGACAGTAATCAATTGAAAATAAAGCATGATTTATGCATCGAGTCATTAGCCCGATAGATAGAGTCTATGTTTGTATCATTAAATGTGAAATAATTTGGAAAATGTAGGAGTTTTAGACCTATTTCCTTACAACTGATTAAAACAGTGACCAGAGATTAAGTCGTTTCCTACCCTATCATTCCAATTATCAGAAATAAAATTTCAATAAAAAGATTTAGGAATTTTGCTTTAAAAACTAACAAATTAATCATTTCAAAGATTAGGTATTGAGAATCCTTACTTTATAATTTATACAACCTACAATAACGACTAATGTTTCGATTCATTAAAATTTTCAAATGTAGAACAAGAACAAGAATTCTCCGAAAAGTGTCGCATGTTTCTACTGGTGGCAGTCAACAGAAGTGGTGAGGTAGGTTCTGTTTTCAGAGCGCAAATATCCACCAATCAATTACATGTTGATTATCAACTTTCCAACAACTGTTTGCGGCGAGAACCATCACCATACATGCACACTTGGAGAAATGTCTGCGGCAGTCCTGGCTGAGGAGCCAGCGAAAAAAAAAATCAAAAGCAGTTTGTCAAACACAAATATATTTATCGGTACAAACGGAAGAGAACCACCACCCGTCCATGTGGCGGCGGTGCAGCAGTCAATGTGTGCCGTTTGTGGACAAGTTGTACACCCGGGGACCGTCAAATATTTTCATCGCACACAGAAAAAGTCAAGGAGTTGGCAGCGAAAAAAAAAAACTGTATCGTTTATTGTGCCACTAGAACGAACCGATTGTGTTGTTGTGTATCGTGTCGAGTATTTTTGTTTTTCCTGCGCAAACAGTTTAATCAAGGTGGAACAATGACTATTGGGAAGCTATTTCGCTGCCGGCTGTTCGATCATCGAGGATTGGAATATCCCATTCAAAAGAGAGCTATCCAAACATCTCACCTAGTTCCATCTATTAGCGTTTCTAATCAGTGGAAAAAAAATACCTGTAAATGTTTGAGCTGTTTTTATTCGACGCTAAAGTAGCATGTTTACAGCACGCCCGAATTACCTAATTAGTTTACAAATCCAAAAAATCCGAATCAATATTGTCCCAAATACTCAACATGATTATCTTTGGTCAAACATTCACAGCAACGAGCGCCTCTCCCTGTACTCTTTTTTTTTTATCAGAGATCCCCTCCCGTCCGGACGTCTCATCTCAGTGTCGGACCGGTGTGGTGTGCGGTAAACTCGGCAGTCACGAATTTAGTTTTCACCCTTTTCACACATGGGCGCGATATTAGCTCCGTTCCCGCCCCGTATGGCTCTGTGCTTAGTTTAGTCAACACAACAATAATTTAATGTGCGCAGCAATTGTGTGTACATTGCGATATAAAATTTTCTACGAATGCAGCCCACCGATCTGGAGGCCACGGCCAGGCAACCAATTTTCCACACGGGTCGGACTAAGGTACCACTCGATTGCACCATCGACCGTCATTGGTAACGGTTCCGGTGGGCAGTGCGCTGCAAAATTAAGCTGCGTTAATGCATGTTGGGATGTGGCGGTTGCAGCCGCAGAAAAAATAAGTTGAAATCTTGTACAAACATAGAACATTCCGACCGCACTCTTGTTCGCCTTTTCCGTGCTGAATACGAGCCATTTGCGAGCTTTCGGAGGAGCCGGCCGGAATGCACGATTCCGGCATGTGTGCTTTCCGTCGGGTGCTGGGCACTCATTTCCATCCCTTCTGTGTGTGTTTCAGATAAATAATGTTATTATTCTATTTATTTGTATTCATTTGGCAAACCTTAATAATCAAATGGGAAGGCATATATGGAGACATGAATACGCGAAAACTTCCGCAAATGCCTAGGTGCAAAGCAATATGAATTCAAATTGTTGAGTGGTTGTTGTCATCGAATTGAAATAAACGTTTTAAGGTGACCATCGCTGGAATCGACAGACCATCAGGGCCAACTTTCATCGCCACTTCGACTTTGTTTTTTGGCACACACATGACGCTTGGGTGATTTTTACAAGATATATGATATACTTTTAAACATGGAATTCCAAACATATTGGTATAGGCTGGGGAACGGCTTAATCAGGGGTGACTGTTTTAATCAGTTGTTAGGCAATAGGTCTAAAACTCCCACATTTCCAAATTATTTCACTTTTAATGATACCATCTTAAGCTCTATCTATCGGGCTAAAGATGTGATGTATAAATCAAGATGGATTTCCAACTAATTACTGTCGTTTAGAAGATTTAAAATACATCATCTAGAAAACCATCGGTTTCCTATCTGCTGAAGAAGTTCGCTTAAATTTTGCCTTTGCGCATTTTGCATTTGATCGCGTGTCTTCATCAGCTCTCTCTCACATTTACGCTCGTTGCCAGAATGAGATGTTGATAATTGCGTTTGGATTTATTTCACATTTAGATGATCTGAAATCACTATTTATTTCATGTTTCTTCCAGTCATATGAGGTTGATCTATGCTTATGATGATATTGTCCATCATCTGGCACTATCATATGCAATAAAAAAAACATGTTTCGGAGCTGTCCAACAGTACTCAATAATAAATAATGCTTCGCTGTTGAGCGGCGTCTATGGCATCACTGTTGCTTTTGAGAGCAGGGTTGCCACATGTACAGATTTATCTAGATTGACACAGATTTTTTTCATTTTTTTCATACAGATATCTGTATGTAAAGATTACAGATTTTTTAGATAAATCAAGATTTTTAAGATTTTTGCCTTTTACTTGTTTACTCAAAAACCTCAAAAAATTAGTACATTTTAAGATCCAACTTTTACCCAAAGTAGTTTCAGTGTGCTGTTTTAGGCTTATGAAGCAAATGAAAAAAATTAACACTGGCACTACAGTGACAGATTACATCCTGAAAGTCAGTTTATGTGTGTGCAACCTTAGAGCTTGTTCATAAACCACGTAGGCCATTTTTGAAAATGTCAGACCCCACCTTTCCTCTCGTAGGCTTTTTTCCATAATTTTTTTTAAGTTTTATATGCAGCGTAGACTTTGGTCAGACCCCTCTCCATCTTCCCAGAAAAGTCTACGGTTTATGAATGGCCCCTTTACTTACCCCTTTACTTGAGATAATTTTTTGAGAAAATTCTATAGAATTCCCCAAGGATTCTATGTAAGGTTCTCAGGTATGCACTGAGATATTCCTTCTGGCGTTTATAGAGATATTTTTCAGGAATTTGTATGCATTCGTCCAGGGATGCTTTCAGGACTTTCTTCTGGACTTTTATCGGCAGTTTTTCAAAACTTTCTTGTGATGATATTTTTGGAGCCCTGAATTTGTGAAGTATTGCGATTCTAAAGGAATAAATATATTCCTCAAATATTTCTTGGCGAAAATCCTGATTTGGTGGAGAAATTAAGGAATTTTTTTTTTGCACGGATTCCAAAATCTCATATTTTTTTGTTGGGGCGTAGAACCACTGTGAATTGAACTTTTGTGGTTTAAAATCTAATATATAATTATTATTTACTATAAAAATTTAGCAAGGGGTTTTTGTAGTATAATTTTTTAAATTTTGTCTAAAATGTCTGCAAGAATCTTACAAATAGTTTTCCAGAAAATACTCCAATAATTCTTTCAAGTATTCCGCTGGAGAAGTGTTTGTTTCAAAGATCCTCAAGAGATCCACAAATTACGGCAGAATTTCTTGCAGGGATATCTACAAAAATACTATTCGTCCAATTTAGAATTGTTTTCATGCATTCACGCATAGGAATTTTGGAAATTTAGATTAATGTTCTCGATAGTTATTTTTGCTATTCAGAGCATATTTATTTCGAATGTGATGTTTTGTTCTTTTTAATTCAATCTTGCAGTGCGTAAACTTATGTATATTTTGTGCAATTGTTAAACAGTGTCAGATCGATGGCACCGATTACAAAAAAAAAGACTTGTAGGCTTTGGATAAGATGGAGCATCCGCAATGATCGGTACTGACCGGTCCGTCAAGAAACTGCTGAAACGTGACTGTCCTTATTTGATAATGATCAAATGTAATGGCTCCTTGTGCAAGCTACGCATGTGAAAACTTCGCTGTCATTGTACTTGGAACAGTTGATCCGATCCGATACCATCCAAGGAATTCCAGATGATACAAAGTATCTTGGAATTGAATCCTTTGAAAATGTGCATCCATCTGCCACCAGACGGCTATCGTTTAAGTCAGTTGTCAAAATCCAACTGCGGCAACAATCAAAACGTATTGCTTGTCATCTTAATGACCAGATGACGCAGCCAATTCTCCACTTCTTGAGCTACGTATTGCCACTCATCAATAAAGCGAACCGTATCTTTAATCTTGTTGGAGAAAACGGCTGTGTTTCGAACGAGCAGATGGGAAGCTAACTTTTCCCTTGCTAAGGAAGTTCATTTCGAACTTTCTACTACGGGGCTATTCATAAACCACGTAGACTTTTCTGGGGAGACCTGAAGTCTACACTGACCAAAGTATACGCTCCATACAATTTTTTTTAGAAAAATATACACTAAGGTTTTTTTCACACGATTTTTTTTGCCTGGATTCCGGAATAAACACGTTTTTTTTTTCAATCTGTGTAAAAAAAACCGTGCTAATTTCGAAATCCGTGTAAAAAAAACTGCTATAGAGGCTGACTTTTTTTGACCCATGAATGATTTCCCAAGGTACATGACATTTCCGAAATCAGATTTTTTTTGACGTAGGACTTACGTCTCTCTTTTCTATTCCTGTATAGGGGCGCCTTTCTAAAATTTCTGAAATCGCAAGCGTTACGCGGGTTTGGATACTTTGAACGATAATGTCTCCTCTCTGGCCCACAGAAATGTTACGATAAGTATTTCATTCGCAAGATAGAACATCAAAGCTGAATCTCTGTTGCAAACTTAAATCATAATGTTGGTTTAAACTAATTAAAATGTACTTAAAAGAAACATGTCTAAACGCACAAAGCTATTGGTCGAAAATGACATCATGTTTGCGCCTCGCTCTGATTGGTTCATACTGCCACAGTTAGCGTGCCAGCGATTATCAAACATGTGGCGACGACCGACCAATCATCAGTTCTCGCTGTGCATCCGTATGCGACAGACGTGTTTGCGGAGCACGTTGGTAGAAAACGCCGCCCGTGGAAACAAGAAGACCAGATCATGAAGAATCATCCACGTCACCTGTAGCTAGCCATCCGGAACGACGAGGAGCTCAACAAACTTTTCTCCAGTGTGACCATTCCACAGAGTGGTGTCCTGCAGCCCATAAAGACTGAAGAAAATTTCAATCGCGAACCATGTTATCAACTAAAATCCGTCCTTTTCAGGACGATCAAATCATGTTGCCAACTGAAGAGTATGTTTGATAGAAATTTCTCTTGAGCTCATCGAAATTTTCAGTACCACGCACCGGCTCAACATGGCGTTGCTTAAACTGCCGCGTCCCGGAGAAAATGGCCAAATCAATCGCCACATCATCTTCGTGGTCAAGTGGTTAGCGGCGTCGCCCGTCGTTCAAGCGGTTGCCATAAAGTTGAGGGTTCGATTCCCACTCCAGCCTGTGGAACTTTTTGCAAAACGAAAATGTCCAAACTGGTCTTCAGCGTCAGCAGTCCGTTCTACACCCCGTTGCTAAGTGTTGGACCAAGGATAAAACCTTGCGGAGCATCCGCCGTGATGTTCACCGATTGCCGTCCCACGGTGGTCTCGTAGATCAGCACCCGGTCCGGAAAGTAACTCTTCAGGATTCTGCACCGGTAATCAGGGACCCTCATTCTGTGCAGCGAATGCGCTATTGAAGGCGTTCTTAATGTCGATCGTTATAACAGCGCCTCTCCGCTTCTGGTTGGACACCTTTACGGCTGACTCGACCACTGGCATCTACCGTAGACTTCCCTTTCCGGAAACCAAATTGCATCCTCGATAGCTCGTCAGTCTGTTGAGGATGATCCTTTCCAGGAGTTTCCCGAGCGTATCCAACAAGCATATTGGCCTATACGATGCAGGGTCTCCCGGATGGTCTCCTGGCTTCGGCAGCAACACTAGCCTCTCTTGTATTTTCCACCTTCCTCTAGACATTTCTGCAGCACATCCCTGAACGTGCCTGAATCGCCACTTTTAGAGCCATGTTAAGGATTCCATCCGGTCCGGATTGACATTTCTGGAAGGTGTCACTCTTCCATACTGAGGAAGCAGAATAGGCCGACTACCAGCCCTGCGCATCAGGTCTAATTCGTTGATCCATGTCGTATACTTCATGGCATGTTGTGATGATGTGTTTGTCGGTTTCTAGTGTGTGTGTGTGTGTGTGTTTTTTTTTGTTTTAGACGGGAATGAAAATTTGCCAACAAACTCCTGAAGAACTCAGGGCGTGGGGATGAGGGCGCCAACTCCTCGACCCACTAAAAACCCACCCGTGCATCGAGCCCCGGCCCTCCCCGGAAACACCTTTCGGTATTACTTCAGGGAGCTAACTACATAGGTCTTAAGTAGTTAGCTTCGCCGACCTGACGCTGATTCTATCGAGATGCTCCTGGATCCAAGCAGGGTTCGGGACGTCCACGCCAGATCGTTCGCGTTCTCCCTGCCCGACCACTTACGGTACCTGCCGAACCTCGCGTCGTATGGTCCCTCCTCCGATCGAGAAAGCCAGGGCCAAGACCGAGGGTTGGAACGTCTGGGGGTGCAGCAATACCCCAGATCGTCCATGTTTCCCATGTCACGACTACTTACGGCTTCCTGCTGGATCCCGCGCCGTATGGCGCTTCCTCCGTTGTAGTTCGTTTAGCCGTTAAGGGGAGCTTAACGTTTCCAGGGTGCACCACGGGTAGGCGAACTACTTCCACACCCGCTACGCGTGTGTGTGTGTGTGTGTGTGTGTGTGTGTGTGTGTGTGTGTGTGTGTGTGTGTGTGTGTGTGTGTGTGTGTGTGTGTGTGTGTGTGATAGAGAGAGAGAGAGAGAGAGAGAGAGAGAGAGAAATAAAGTGCGCAACCCATATCCCACTGAAAGGCGACATCCTCCGTCAGGCACTTCGTTCTGTATATCTCTCCGTTAACTGCAGACCCCGAAGGAAAGAACATCGGCATGGCTACTCCCTTCTTGCTGATCGTCAGCCACAGGATTACTTTCTTCGGGAACTGGTCGTTGAAGATATACACAGATAAAAAGAAACATTGAATTTTCTGCGTGATCTAATGCACATAAAGGGAATGCTAGATTTGGCAGAAAATAATGGAGATTTCATGTAAATTTTAGTCTGATAACGCCTGAATCTAGCCTGTTGTATGAAAGAATGCAAACATTGTTGTATGGCACATGAAAAATTGCAAACAATTTCGCCGTTTACGCCTCCTTTGGCTTGAATTAAACGAGGGGAAATTTTACGCGCTCGTTCAAATTCATTATTTTTTTCTGTGTACTTGACGTCAACGATTAGCTGCTTGATGGGAGACATTTTGTATCCGGTCCTCTGGCAGTCGTGGCCGTTCAGAGACAAGTAAGTCCCGTCATCCATTATGACTACCATGTTGCGTTTCACCGAAAAGATGTTTTTCACCAGCACCTTCTGCCTGTTTTCCTAACACGGCCAGCCTCAACTGACGCTTCCACATTCAAATGTCCATCTTGCCCACACAGAAAAAAATAATGAATTTTAACAAGCGCGTAAAATTTCCCCTCGTTTAATTTCAAGCCAAAGGAGGCGTAAACGGCGAAATTGTTTGCAATTTTTCATGTGCCATACAACAATGTTTGCATTCTTTCATACAACAGGCTAGATTCAGGCGTTATCAGACTAAAATTTACATGAAATCTCCCATTATTTTCTGCCAAATCTAGCATTTCCTTTATGTGCATTAGATTACGCAGAAAATTCAATGTTTCTTTTTATCTGTGCAGGTACTTCTTCACCGTCTGACCGGTTCCATCAATCTGTTGACCCAAGGTGCGTAACGATGAGGTCGCCTTACCCTTGCGAGAAATCTTCCCTTCAACTTCTGCTGCACTTTACGATCGCGCAGCTCTGTCAAACGACCGGAACCAGGCTTCCATTCGACGCATTCACATTCCTTCAGAAGGGAAACAATATATCTCGCTATATCTGGTGGATATGAAGCTCCTCACGATGTTCAATAGTATGAGCAAACCATAAAACGTTGTTGCTTTACTGTTTTTGCCATGGCTGCTGCTGATCAACAGATTCTGCTGTCAGCAGGGTTGCTAAAAAATTGGCAAAGGGTAAATGCACCCTTCTTTTTGGGGAAATGCTCCTTAAACTTTGGAAAAATGCTCCTTAGATGCGTTTGCCCGGTATAATGCAATCGGAGGTATTAACCTTCTGGTTAGCGCTTGCCGGGTGTTTCGACGGGTCTTCGGCAATCTTCTAAGTAGTTTTGACGAGTTTAAATTGCATTTTGACGAGTCAAACAATTATCCTTGTTTGAATATGACTGAGTTTTAGTAGGTAGATGGCTTCACCATTCTTTCTGCACAAAATGAGCTAGATAGAAGTTAGGGAGAAGAGATACCAGCCAAGTTTACACCCGCAAACAACGATACCTCTCTGTATCACCCGTGCCATGACACAAATTTCACTCGTCACACTTCCATAAGCACCACTTTAAATATTTATAACGTTACCCATATTGGATTCACATAAATTGGCCAAGTCGTCCACAAAAGGTTTATTACCATTTCGGAATTGTTGTAAAAATCGTCGGAAGATAACAATCGGCCGAACACAATAAGGGAGCTCTGATCATATCGCACCAAGTTATAGTGCTGGCGACAACTATCCTATGAGACTACAACTCCTATCAGAAAAACATGGAGATAGGAGACTACAACTCCTATCTCCATGTTTCTATGTTCAACTTATCTCCAAAAAATGTTACCTATTTTAACCTCGGGTTAACCGCGAGTAAACATCCCAACTCATAATAATCCTAGTATTAAGCCATTACATTACAAAAAAAAACAATGAATTATCGGCTCCGTCAATTTAACGCAATTGAGCCTCCCAAATAAATGAACTTGTTAAAACAAATCGTCGGAAGTTGAATTAAAACTAATTAACTCAGCAGCAATCGGTTGACGAATGCCGAGAGCGAATCAATGAAAAATTGGCACTAGCACTAGCACAGTACTCATTCATAACCGAATCCTCTCGGCATTGTACATGCACTGGTAGAAATAAAACATGAAGGCTCCGCATGAGAAACCAGAGTAAAATATCAGTTGCCATGTCAACAATGTATTGGCAGTATGACGAAGTACATGTCGTATTTTTGCGAAGTGTAACGAATGAACAACCGAGGCTGTCTTAGACCATAAAACAAAATACATCCACACGAACACGCGTGTTGTGTACACTGAAAGACGGCAACGTTGCATGTCGCATGACTGGTTCACTGTGGGCTGTCGTGGATAACTCAATTACGAGGCTGTCGTGGGATTAAGGAGGCGACAGTCATCGCAATACTGTCGTGAGGCGGTACATTTGGTATGCCTGGTCATGCGTGTCAAAGAAAGACTTGGGCTAAAAACATACCGGAAGCACAAAAAAACCCAAAAGTAACCCAAAACAGGCCGCGTCCGTGAAACCACAGGCCCGCAGATTCTACGATTCGTTATTGTGTAGAAATTCTGGGTGTATAATAATGGACGATGAAACGTATGTGAAACTAGATTACAAAACGCTTCCCGGACCACAATTCTATACTGTAAGCGAAGACAAAGACATGCCCGAAACGGAGAAGGCAATTTTTACCGAAAAATTCGGGAAAAAGGTTATGGTTTGGCAGGCAATATGCGAGTGTGGTAAAACATCTCGTCCGTACATCACAACGGAGACGATGAACACTCAGAAATACGTTAAGGAATGTCTCCAGAAGCGATTATTGCCGATGATCAGACAGCACGAAGGTCAAGTAGTGTTTTGGCCTGATTTGTCGTCATGTCATTACGCAAAGGACACTTTAGAATGGTACAAAAGTCAATATGTATGTTTCGTGCCGAAAGACATGAATCCGCCGAACTGCCCGGAGGCACGGCCAATCGAGACTATTTGGGCTTTAACCAAAGCAAAGTTTCGAAAATTCATAAAACCAGCGGACGACATCCAAAAATTTAAAAAAGATTGGCCAAAAGTTGTCAAAACGGTGGGAAGTACCACTGTGCAGAAGCTAATGGGTCATGTTCGAGAAAAAGCTAGGAGTCTTGGCTCTGATTAAATATTTTGATTAAACGAGAGTAAAATATCATATAAAACACAAATACAAATATGATTTGCCAAATAAAATTATTAAAACTAAAAAAACATGACTTTTTTGTTATTTTGAAAGTGTGTTCATACTTTCTGGAACAGTCTATACCTCTCGTACGACACAGAAGAAAACGAATTTTAACAGAAGCATGAAATTTACCCACGTTCAATTGCAAACGTTCAAGCGTTAACAAGGATATTGTAGGCAGTTTTTCAACCTGATTTTTCAAACTAGATCTAAGCGATATTTTTCTTTAAACAACATAAAATATCCTATGAACTTATGCCACATCTGCCACTTGTTTTTCAAAAAATTTGAAATGTTTTGTCTTGGAAATTGAAATAAAAAAAACTATCTTATTCATGCTCTATTTTAAACAGTGCTCTGAAGATCCCAACGACACATAAGAAGGAGATGAAAATAGTATGTCCCCGATAAATGCTCAAACTAGCACGAAAGTACACCTTTCCATTCCAATAGCAAACTCATCCCAGCTCAGATGAGCACCCGCACCGAAAATCAAAACACGGTCCGTCAGGACACTAGAATACCGATATGACGAGGCTTCGACACAACAAACATATCGACAATTTCCTCCCATCAGCCCCTTCTTTCCGGTTTTCTGCCCTGGCACACCAGAAAGATGTCGGTAAACTTCACTCACTCACTTCGGTGGAGTGTGGCTGGTATCTCACTTTCCTCGCAATCCCAGAAGACACCCCCCACCCACCAACCTTCCAACCGATCGACCGACCGACCGATGAATGTGAGCAAGTGAGAGAGTGAACCAATGGAATGTTTGCGCAGTGAAAATATTTGCCACAAAATGGTATGTCTATATGATGACGGTAAATAATTTGCCTTCGACAGAGAAGAAGTCCTTATTCTCTTGCACTCACTAGATAGATACCTGGCCTAGAATGGTCGACTGCGGTTTCTGTCAGTTTATTCGGAGGGGAGCGGAAAGAAATCACGTTGGAAATTTATCAGGTTGCTAAATGGAAATACTTCTCGGGAAGGGAACGATGCAAGATTTCGATCCTAGTAGGCACTTTTATGCTGGCCAATCAACTTGAACTCGCCAACTACTGGCTACTGACATGGCCATACTGCGTTTCGGTGAATTATTTATGGCCAACAATTATGATTCGACATCCGCAGGGATGCCGATAAATCGAAGAGTGCTTACCACGCGTTGAATAATGAAGCAGCCAGAGAGAGAGAGAGAGAGAGAAGAAAAAAAACATGCCCCAAAGTCAACAGTCAACCGATACCGTTCGGCCGAAAGTTCTACATCGGATTGTCGCATTAATTTGTTATTGTTGTCGCTTTTTGTACGGCAGCCGATATTTTTTTTCAATAAATATTTTTCCGCCGACAATAACATGGCAAACGGAAAAATAAAGCACATTAAAAGTTCGTTTTCATAGGCCCGGTCAAACAATTTTTCCGAATGAATTTTTAATATCAATATTTAACGGTTATGTTTTTTTTTTGTTAGCTTATTTGCTGGGCTGTTTTTTCGTTTTCAAACAACAGCGGCGAGTGGTTGTTCTATGACTGCTGGGGTGGTTGACTGGGAGATGAGGACTAGACATTGTTTCAATCAATTTGTATTGTTGTAGCGCTTTCATTTGGTCGACAATGGCAAAAACTATGGCAAAAATGGCTCCGGGAGAGTGAAAAAAGAAGGGTTGATCAACCGAATTGTGCTCGGTTTTTGTTTTCCCTCGATGCACGCTATTATCGTGTGTTTAAAACGATTATGATTCCAAACATAAATTCCCATCAATATTTGCGTAAATCAATCAATTAATGAGCGTGGCGCTGTTGGTGAGCGTTTTTTTGTTGCTGTTTTTGTTACATTTTAATTAGTTTTTTATGCCGATCAAAGCAATTAAAAATTCCAATACATTTCCATTGTCGCAATCAGCAATTGTGTGCTGTTTTACGCCTACTTTATAGTTTGTACTTTGTATGAGTTGATCAAATATTAATTGGTAGAATGAATTGGGTCCCGGTTTCGGATGAATTTGTTGCGGAACATTAAATTCCCAGGGGAAAAAAATGAGATGTCATCAAAACGTAAATATTGTTTTAATGTGGTGGTTGATTTTCCATAATTTGTTTGATGGATTGAAACCTCAGCCGATTTTAGTATCTACATACACTAAACAGAACGATTGTCATTCAATAGAATCGGTCGCTATTCATTGTAGAACTATAGTTGAGTATTCTGTGACCTGCATGACATGTAAATCATGATATAAAATCTAGCTGACTTCATTTAGGTAAATTCAGAAATCTTGAACAGTCTGGCCGAAAAAAATCCTTAATTAGAGAGTTCAATTTCCCTGTCAATTTGAGATATTCTTTCGAGTTGGAAGCACAGATAATTATTCCTAACAAACATTGCATCTTGCTTAAAGGGTGTCCACGATGAAATTGCCACACACACAAAATTGATTCGCAAAATTCGAGTTTTCATCCGATTGCCATCAAATTGTCAGGGACTGAGAAATAACTATTAAACTTCATTTTACCATTTTACTCGTATTTTATTTACAGTCCATATGCAAATGCCCGCACCTTGGCCTTAACCCCGGCCATAAGATTCTGCACAACCTGTGAATCAACCGTTTTTTGCATGTAAACCCATACTTTCTTCAGTTCCTCGACTGTCTTCACTACCTTAGGTCGTTTAAGAAGGTGCTGCTTCATAATCGCCCAGTACTTCTCGATGGGGCGGAGTTCCGGAGTGTTGGGAGGGTTGAACATTTTCGGCACGAAATTGACCTTATTGTCCGCATACCACTTCAGCACGTCCTTGGAGTAGTGGCATGAGGCCAAATCCGGCCAGAAGATTGTTGGGACGTTGTGGGCCTTCAGGAGAGGAAGCAGCCGCTTCTGGAGGCACTCTTTTATGTACACCTGTCCGTTCATCGTGTCCTGGGTCACGAAAGGTGCACTCCGCTTCCCGCACGTGCAGATGGCTTGCCAAACCAGGAATTTCTTCGCAAATTTGGACATCTTCTGAGTGCGGACATGCTCCGGAACGCTGAACTTATCCTTGGCCGTGAAAAACAGGTTGCCGGGGATCTGTTTGAAGTCGGCCTTCACATATGTTTCGTCGTCCATGATGCAGCATTCAACTTTCGTCAGCATGTTGAGGTACAACTTCCTGGCACGGGTTTTGGCGGACTTGTTCTGCTTCTCGTCGCGATTAGGGGCCTTTTGTACCTTGAACGGTCGAAGCCCAGCCTTAGTTTTGGCCTTCTGGACAAAACTTCGGCTTAGGTGCAGCTTCTTAGCCACATCTCGAACGGAGGCGTTCGGATTTCGGTTGAAGGCCCCAACTACGCTCAGCTTTCAATCATTAGCATTAGCATTGACGTTTGCAAACCTCGTGGATGGAGCTACGATGAGGAATAATTCGTTGAAGACATTGCATACACCATGAAACGTATCCAGTTACTGATACGTTTCTTCACGCAATAATCTCCACGAAGACACTCCTCGATCGCTCACCTGGCCATGTCCATGCAACCGTTAGAGATAGGGAGGATTTGATATCCACCTTAAGAAGACACGGGAAACTCACGTAGTTTTCAGTAGATATCAATGGAAAATGGCAATGAATAGTTAAACAGAATGCCCTGTTTGATGTTCAGAACACAAATTTATTTAGAATGGTCGTTGGAAGCATCTAGTCTCAGAAGGTTAAGTGATGCTCAATTTCTCTTCAAACGGTTGAGACCTAAATATTAACTTTAGCGCTAGACCCATATGGTTTATAGTTATAGCGCCATTACTCGCACTTTGAAAAGAGAAGAATGTCTAAGAATATAAGTACGGGCGGTAAAAGATAACTTATCAGAGGATTTGCGCTCCTAATTGACTCACTACACAAAAACATGGCTCAACAGGAGACGCCAGATCAAGCATACAAGACAGCGGCGAAGTTGATCACTTCGAGCCGAATTTACAGCGCATGAAGAAACAGAGAAAGAGATGGATTAAGGGTAACGTCGGTCGTTTTAAAAATCCTAGTTGAAAAACATAATAATTGAAAATATTTTTTGATTGTTGAATCCATAGCATTGAATCCATAACATAGAGACTACACAGAAAGAATAATACTCAAAAATATAACAATCCGCTAAGCATTCACCGGAATAATTTACTTCACGAAAACCGCGGAATCTATATGGAATGAAGAATAAAAACACAAATAAAAACAGTAACAACATAACTCAAAGAGTTATGTTAAGAAGAAATAGAATCTATAGTGATTCAGTTAAGCGAAGAAAGTGAAAGTACATGTTTTTGTAGGGCCAACTATCAGCTGATAAATGTAATTGTTAAGGATGTTTGAAAGAAGGCCAAATCTCTGTAAAAAGTAATATTGTCAAGACGGCAATACTAAATCTGAAAACCAGAAAACAAGTTTTTTGAAAATTAAAAACCAGCAATTAAAACGTATTAAATGCCAAAGCACGATTTACACACATGCAAACCTAAGCTTCCTCTTAATCAAGTGGATTTACATTTGAAACAAATGACTCTATATAATAACAAATTCAATTTGAAGTTTCTTTTTACGATGCAATCCAATTTAGTTTGCCACCAAAAGAAATAACATGACTTTACTTTACTTACTTTACTTCGTATTTGATACATTCTGGTTTCTTCTCCAGGTTCTGGAAAGTTCGTGAAGTAAAACGTGTTTAGCAAGCTCAACCGAATAGTAAAAAAATGAACTTAGATTCCGCACCGTGTCCGACAACAAATGCCAGTGTAGGTTCAATACGTTTTAGTGAGACATGAGTGAGACCGATTTAATACAGTTTTGATGTTACAAAGCTCGATTTAAAGTAAATCTGGACGTACGGTTTAATACACCACCGCGTCCCTGGTGGTTGGAATAAAAAACGTTTGGCAAGCATTTGTTGATGTTTCACTGACGAAGAAATTGGTGAAAAGTTTTTCTCGATTGATCGACGCATCTTGAAATTACGGGTCATGGAACTTGAGTAAAAAAAAATTAATTGAGCACAAGCATCTAGAGAATCCTTCGTGGTCTGCCTCAAAAATAGCAAAAGAGTTAAAATTCCCAAAGTCAACCAATTTAGTGGCCAAAAAGCCAGCACGATTACTATACGAACGAGTTTTGACGAAATTTGATCGCTGTGAACTAATGGATGACGATTTAATGTCAAAATGGATTATAAACAAATCCACGGACGAAAATTTTTCCTGGCAACTAATCGTGGGGCTGTCCCTTACAGGTAAAAATTTGTTTTGATCGATAAGTTTGTTCGAAAACTAATGATTTGGCAAGGAATCTGCAGTTGTGGCCTTAAAACCAAGGTTTTTATCACATCTCGCACAACGACGTCGCAGGTTTACATTAAAGAGTGTCTGAAAAAGCGGATTTTACCCTTCATTCGGCAACACAAAACCAACGTTATGTTTGGGCCGGATCTAGCCAGCTGGAACTACTCTAAGGAGGTACTAGAATGGTATGCTGCAAACAATCTTAATTTCGTCGCCAAAGAGATTAATCCTCCGAATTGCCCTGAGTTCAAACCGATCGAAAAATATTGGACAATTGTCAAGCGAAAACTTTGAGAATGCGGTAAAGAAGTGAAGTCACCCGCGCACCTGCTTCCTTTGAATCACTGCTTCAACGATTTGATTGTTCGTTCTCTTGCATATAAAGTTCATTTCATTCCATCGCAGTGCAAAATAAAGGTAAAAAATTCACCTTTTCAAATGTGTTTTAACGTTCAAAAACTCGCGAAACCTCGATACGGCCAGCGCAAACGATTTTCAAGACACCGAACAACCTTTTTCGCCATTTGTTGACCGGATTTCAGGTACATCCTGGGGATGAATTAACGCACAGGAATCGCTCAGAAGCTAAGCATACAAATATTTGATGATAATCTGGTGCAAGTGCAGAAGAAATTGAGGTAGCAACATTTATTGCGGAAAGATTTTCACTAAAGACGAAGACTAAATTGTTTCACTTTCACATTTATTTGAAAACTTAATAGATTTTTCATTAGTAAATTTTCTCAGAATGGAGCGAATCAAAATGACAGTGAAGTCACGTGAAACGTGAAAACACGTCCACTCGCGGCCAACGCTTACTTCGTTTATTTTCACTTGTTGTGTCATCAAAAACTGTTCATTACAAATTGTAGAATAGTTAACAAAAAAATCTGAACCAAAATTATTGCAACTTACTGATTATCTATCATAATAATCTTTTTTATACATATGCACTTCGATATTCAGTGTCAGTAATGAAGTAACTTTTTTTTATTAACCATAAGTACAAACGGAGCAACAATACCTCGTTCAGCTTGAAAAATAAACTTGTCGCCAAATGTACACACAAAACTCATTTTATTTTCAAAATGAAATGTATATTCAGAGAAGCCACTTACGCTCAACCTCTGCTCATTCCTTCACTAGCTTCAATATTGCTTACGTTTTCCTTAATTACTACGTAAATTGTTGCTGTAAATAGTCATTTCGACAAAATTAGATTTTATTGCTGATACATAACTCATTCCAGAAGCTGATTTTCAAAATACCATGTATCCTAAAATGTGTGTGCCTAATCGATTTCGTAGATTTGTCTCACAAGGTATTTCTCTAACTTCAACATCGAAGGCGTGAGAATGGAATAACCTGATATTAAAATGATATTCAATGGTTCAATAATACAGAGATTATAACACATTAGATATTGTTATATGATTCGGGTAAGCACTGTTAAACAAAGTTGTAGAATTGGCCAAGTGCTACACTCTCATTTAACACCATAATCTGAAATTCAGCTTTTGATATGAAGTTGATGAAGTTATCGGTAAATTAATCCAACTGAGTTGAAATTACTATTAACAGCACTGCCCCTGAGGCACCGTCATGCCAGCTGTACCATCTTCTTGCCTATTTGAGCCTCGCCAAAAACACATTGCGAATTACCTCCGTTAATGCACTGTCCGGAGCTGTGTCTCACGGACCCTCCTTTCGAAGCAAACCACTAACCTTGCGCGATCTTTCAATTACTTTGACGCTTGAAATTTGATTTTCCTCTGTTATTAGCTGTTGCCAACAGCGACGCTCGTGCGTGTTTTAGCTGGCTTGATTGCCTCGGAGCAGGTTGGCTCCTTCTTTCACCTCTGCTATACCTTTGCAATCTTCCATACAACTGACCTGTATCACGTTTTGTGTTAAGTCCGTTATTGTTTGTGCAGTGAAAGTGAAATCCGCGCGTAATCATGATGAGCCAACTGAGCCAATCAAGTCGCTTCGAAATCTCCGACGACGCTGATGAGTTGAACCAGGAGATTGACGATACCAACTTCCCCCGTAGCAACTCCATCTCAAACGGGACTGGTCCGCTGCCGGAACTGAACGGCCATAGCAACGGTAGTGTGGCCGGTGCTTCCACCGCCACCGTCGCCGGAGCGACTGCGGTTAGCGTCTCTGGCGGTTCGACGTCATTCGCTGCCAGACGTCGATCGAGCAGCGTCCGAAAGGAGGAATCCGTCGACGAACACGAAGCGTCTTTGTCAAGCATCGGCTCCGGAGTGAACCGGGCCCATCCGGTCCCGCTGAGGACGTCCAGCTTTTCAGGACACGAAAAATGCACATTCCAGTTCCACGATCTGGAACTGGACCACAAGCCATCGACCCGGGAGGTTCTGCTGCCGTCCATGTCCAAATCGTACCGAATGCTGCTGAGCAGCCTCGGCGAAGATCCCGACCGACAGGGACTGCTCAAAACGTCGGAACGTGCTGCCAAAGCGATGCTGTTCTTCACCAAAGGATACGACCAAAGCTTGGAAGAGGCCTTCAACGATGCCGTCTTCGATGAGGACCATAAAGGACATTGAAATGTTTTCCATGTGCGAGCATCATCTGGTGCCGTTCTACGGCAAGGTTTCCATCGGATACATTCCCAGCAAGAGGATTCTCGGGCTGAGTAAACTGGTCAGAATTGTGGAAATCTTCTCCCGCCGGCTGCAGGTTCAGGAACGTTTGACCAAACAGATTGCCGTGGCCGTTACCCAGGCCGTTTGGTGATGCGAGGCGTGCAGAAGATCAACAGCAAGACCGTCACCTCGACGATGTTGGGTGTCTTCCGGGACGACCCGAAGACCCGCGAGGAGTTTCTCACGCTGTGTAACAACAAGTGAGGAGTGAGCAAATATGCCCCCAGAGATCGAAATCGCAAACGAAAAACAATAATTTTAAGGCATTTTGAACGTTTTAGCCTAATAATCACTTTAAGTGTCTAAAGCAGAAGCAAAACAATATGATAAACAAAACAGCCAAGTCGAAAGACCAGTGAAAATGTTGTTTCCGTGAAAATGTTAACTGTTGATGTTGTGGAACAAATAATCAAAAATCAAAAATCATAAAGCTAGTGAGATAGAAATACAGAGTGATGGAGGTGAGTGAGTAAAACATAGAAACATGATAGAACCAACATTCGAGGGGCCAAGCTCTAATGGTAAAAATATCTATACGTGAAAACAATCATACTCACATCGGAAATTGCCAACAGTTTTACACATACAAGGGACATTTTTTTAATAGATGTACAAATGAAAAATACGATTTTAGCAAGCAAAAACATTATTTATTTTAGAGGAAGTATTTTACTAGCCAACTTGTTGTTACTCAGATAAGGCGCAAAATGAAAACATGTTTTACATCTTGTTATAAGGTTCATATTGTTGATCAGATGGCACAAAATAAAAGAAAATATTGTCGTTTCATTTAATCCAGGAAATTTTATGAAATGCAAAAACAAAATCAGAATTATCATTGAACACCATCATAACGGCCTTTCGAAATATCATTTGGGCAGTTTTTGGAAGTTTTTGACCCTTCTTCCCCTCCGTGGACAATCAACCATATATTTTTTTTTTTGGAAAATTTGAATGGACCGTGATAATTTGGAAACTGTCTCCCTCCCTATAGTGTTCAGGTGGTGTATCTACAGCCTCTAATGTAATTCGTATGTATGATTGGGGTTCGCCTATGGCTATCCACGAACATGTGCGTCAAAATGTGGATGTGTCAAAATGCTTTAAATCCACTTTAAAAAAAAATGCGATTACGATAGAATCGAGCCCTCGATTGACAGAATAAACCCAAGAGCCCGCCCTCGTTCCGCGAAATGTCACAATAGAGAGGAGGCAGTCCCATGCTCCCTATCCAAATCGTTTCATTTGGGTGCCCTTATGGCCCTTCTCTTTCTCCGTTATGTGTTATGTAATGAATACTTAGTACATTTTCCGTGGTCATTTGATTGTATACCTTGTTTTAGAAAACATTACTGAAAATATTATAAGTACTATAAGCAATAAGTACTTATTACTTAATTTAAAAATCATTAACCACATTGACAGAAACACAACCCCAACTTAAAAGAACAGCAATGGCGTATGCCAAACACACTAAACAAATACGGACCAATTCTTCGAAATTTTGGTTTCGTAATAGATTTCATTAGTAAAAATAATCAATTTTAACTTCTCTTAGGATCTGCTTAAGACCTCCTTGGCAATCTTGGAAAATCCGGAGTCTACAAAACGACTTGAAACCGATGCGGGGGAAAATTTACATAGAACAAACCAAATGTACTCTCAAAATCGTTTCAAAGAGCATATCGCAGAAGTCACTAAAGCAAACAAAGACTCTGACAAAGGACTCATACACAATTTCAAATCAAAAGTAGCTGAATATATGTTCAGCGAATCCTTGTAATCCTTAATCCTTCATGTAGCAAAAAGTGTTGCTGTTTAAATCACATAAACAACGCACTACACAACTACACCGATAGAGTAAGAATGTCTAGATTTAAAGATAATAAAAATGAAGAACTGCCGTAAGGTAGGAACCCATTCATTAATTATAAATGACCCCTCTCTTGTCATCTGACAATTGAACTAACTACCGATTAAGAAGGAATTTTATAGCTTTAAAGATAATCAAAACAAACACAAAACATACACACGTTCAGACACACACACACACACATCTCTTATAAACAATAGACCCCCCTTGTAGTCTGACAGGTATGCAATAACGAACCCAAACACCATGTACATTGAGGTATACACAAATCTACTATAAATACTAGACCTACTGCGATGTTCCCTTCATAATCATCATAGCAGCCGTCAACAAGTGACTAGTTCGGACGTGTTTTTTTTCGCTCCCGATAATTTTTCAGTTTTTTCAATACCACTTTCGAGATTTCTCGCGTTTCCGCGCGTTGGTATGGGCAAACCTGGCCCAAGCGGTGGACTGAAACCCGGTGGCAAGCGGCTTGCTGACAGCAGCAACCCTTTTTCACAACTCGTAGGCAGGACCGAGACCGTTGCCCAGGCCCACGGCAACAAGAAGAAAAAGAAGAAGAAGCAGAATCAATTCGATGGTGCCAGTGACTGTACCCCTCGAAGCGTGTGCCGCCGTGGTGGCGGCACCGCAATGGACGTCAGTGATTTCGGCTTTTTTTTTTTTGCTCCTACAGCAAAGGTGAAGCTACCACCGGTGTTGGTGAAAAACATCCCTCTCGGGGACCTCATGGTCAATTTTCAAGCGGCCAGCATTGCAGTACAAATCGCATCGGAAATCAAGGGCCGGTACAAACTGGCCCCAATCGCCGTCTACCCGATGAATCGGCGGAACGAAAACGTGAGGCATCCCCTGGATTGCCTGTACCTGGTGCATTTCCAAAAGGAAACGGTGACGCTGAACGCGCTGAAAGCGATCCATTCCCTCTGTTCCATCATTGTCGCCTGGGAGCCGTACCGTGGTGGACACCTTGATGTGACGCAGTTCCAGCAGTGCCTGGTCTTTGGTTACGGTACCCGAAACTGCAACTTCAATGCCCGCTGCAACAACTGCGCCCAAAATCACACCACATTCAACTGTCCCATCTAATGAAAGGTGACAGCTTCTGGACAGCTTCCACATCCACTCTTCCATCATCGAGGCCCTTAGTGTGGAGGTGGAATCGTCATCCGGACGCATCCGGTTCATCGCTGTCTACTGTCTTCTTGGCAGTGCACCGCCAGCAACGGGATGGCAACAAAATTTAAACGATCTCAACACCATCACGAGGTAAAGTTCCCGCTTCGTCGTCGGAGGCGATTTGAATGCCCGTCATAAAGATTGGAGGAATTATCGGCAAAATCCAAACGGAATGCTGCATGGACTGTATACGATCCACTACTAAGACGAATCGACGTTCATCTTACCGGCTGGAAATCCCTCTACCCTGGACTTTTTCCTGTCGGACATCTCGCTAACGAAGCCGGAGTCGCTCAACAACCTCAGCTCAGACCATCAACTGGTGGTGGCTGAAGTCGGTATCAACGTGGTCCCTAGTGGTGCCTGAGAAAGGACTGTCATAATGTGGACTGGTTTCGGTTTGGCCGACTGGTGAACCGAAACATCGATGAAAATCCGCCGCTGGACACCGTTGAAGACATCGATGGTGCACTGGGTGGACTCCAACGAGCTATAACCGTGGCTGACGAGGCGTGCGTGCGACGTGTTCCGGTGAGTGGTAAGTTTACTGCTATTGATTCCCACACCCAACTATTGATTGGGTTAAGAAATGTTTTTAGACGCCAGTTTCAGAGGTCGGCGGGCCTGAATTGGAAACGTGAAATGGCCAATCTGAATAGGGAGATCGCTTCGAGAAGGGTTAAAATTCGGAACGAAAGTTTCGAGAAGATCATGCAAAACTTGGTCTAGACCGGTCTAGACCATTCTGGAAGGTAGCAAAAGTCCTGAAAACGCATCTCAAACCTGTCCCGCCTCTCAAGTTTGTCGATTCGCTTCTCATAACCTCTCTCGAGAAAGCAAATGCGATCGGTGACCACGTTGCTACATCGCATTTGTTAGACTTTAGGATCGAAAGTCCGCACGAAGATCAGGCTGCGCAATGCGACCACAAGTCTACAATGCTTCCGGAGGACAGAATATCTGCAGAACAGATTTGTTCAGCACTGAAAGGCACTAAAAACACTAAGGCTCCCGGGTTTGAAGGGATTTTCAACATGATCCTAAAAAAAACTTAACATAAAAGTGTACACACTATTGTTCGGCATCCTTAACAGATGCTAGGAACTGCACTACTTTCCAAGCATCTGGAAAGTAGCCAAAGTCATACCAATTCGCAAACCCGGGAAGGATCCAACATTTCCTTCAAGCTACAGACCAATAAGCCTTCTTTCAGCGCTGAGCAAACTGTTCGAGAAGTTAATCCTCAATCGTTTGCTGCAGTTTGTCGATGAACAAAACAATTTCCTACCGGAACAGTTTGGGTTCAGGAAAGGGCATTTCACAGCTTATCAGCTATTTCGGGTGATAAACACCATAAGGAGTAACCAAGCTGTATCCAAGACCACTGCCATGGCGTTGTTAGACTTTGGAAAGGCGTTTGACAAAGTTTTTTTTTTTTTAGGCGTGATGGAAAATCTACAAACAGGCTCCTGAAGAACTCAGGGTGTGGGGATGACGGCGCCAACTCCTCGACCCACTAAAAACCCACCCGTGCCTCGAGCCCCGACCCTCCCCGGAACCATCTTTCGGTGTTACTTCAGGGAGGGGGCTAGTGTGCTTTACGCACCCACTATGTCTAACTACATAGGTCTTTAGTAGTTAGCTTCGCCGACCTGACGCTGATTCTATCGAGATGCTCCTGGATCCAAGCAGGGTTCGGGACGTCTGGTGGTCCATCCAGATCGTCCAAGATTTCCCTACCCGAACATTTATGGTACCCGCCGATCCTCGCGTCGTATGGTCCCTCCTCCGATCGAGAAAGCCAGGGCCAAGACTGAGGTTGGAACGTCTGGGAGTGCAGCATTACCCCAGATCGTCCATGTTTCTCATGTCACGACTGCTTGCGGCTTCCTGCCGGCTCCCGCGCCGTATAGCGCTTCCTCCGTTGTAGTTCGTTTAGCCGTTAAGGGGAGCTTAACGTTGCCAGGATGCGCCGCGGGGAGGCGAACTACTTCCACACCCCTTGACAATGTCTGGCACGATGGGCTTGAATACATGCTTTGTAGTTTCAACTTTCCTCTTCATTTGGTTGAAATCATCCGTAACTACCTTCAGCAAAGGTCGTTTAGGGTATCGTTGAATGGGTGTCTCTCGGACACGTTTTCAATCTCAGCTGGAGTTTCGCAAGGTAGCCTGCGTGGCCCGTTACTGTACAGCTTCTACACTTCCGATATCCCTCCTCTTGGAGGGGATTGCGTGTTGTTCCTGTTCGCAGATGACACCACAATAACCGTCAAAGGAAGGATGCCTCGCGAAATCACGAACAAAATCCAACGATGCCTTAACACCTTTGCTGACTATGCCACCAAGTGGAAAATCAAAATCAACGCCTCCAAAACCCAAACAATCATGTTCCTCCATACGCAGTCCCCCAAACTAAAACCACCTCCATCTTGCACGGTAGTCATGGACGGCACAAGGGTTGCGTGGTCCACCGAGGTAACTTACGTAACGTTGATACATGCAAACAACTGTTGGCCCATACTCGATCCATGCCGCGCTAATAAGCGCCCCCGCGATTTCCCCATGGTATCAGAATAATGTCTAATTGGGTCCAAAGACGACGTTGTTTCTGTCTCCATCTTTAATGATACCAGGGATCAGAAATTTTGGTTGTACCTATCGAAGATTAGACCAGATGCTAGCAATGATGCAGTCTGTAGCATGGTTAAAGTCAATCTCGCATTGGACCTTGACACAGACGTACTGCAACTCGTCCCCAAGGATAAGGACATCAGCATGATAAATTTCGTGTCCGTCAAGATTGGATTGGTTCCATCACTGAAATCAAAGGCGCTGGGCGCTGGATCCAGCAACTTGGCCTGCGGGATTTCTGTTCAGGGAATTTGAAGATTATGGTTCTCAAAAATTTCGCATTCCTTCGAAAACCAGGAGACCAATTACCACTGCTCCAGCCACAAGAGACATCGCCATGTGTCACCCCGGTCATGAATTTTAATTAGTATTTGCACGTCGGAAGCCCCGTATCCCCCCCCCCCCCCATCACAGTCGAGCCATTCCTGCCAGCGTTCATCAGTCGTCCCGGTCCAGTGTTTGGGTTAGGAGAAGGGGTCTTCCAGCCTGCCATTACAGGCAAGTATGATTTCAACAGCCATTATTCGCCACCTGATGAAGCTATCCCGCTCAGACAATCAGCGATTAATCATCAATTGTATGTGAGTCGACAACTATCGGGAAGGAAGCCGCAAGTCCCCTCACCAAAAAATTTCAAAATTTAACGTATGATTATATTGTGTTGCTAGCTTATTTTCGTAAATTTGCAGTGCACTATCTTTGAAATCTAAGGTCGTTTTCAGCGGTGTTCTGTTATTTTGGTTTAGTTTTATAACAGTTCCAAAAATATAGACCACCAAAAATAGATCAACTATATTCTATTTTCACCGCCATTGCTCTAAATTTTGTATGATGATTTCCATGTGTGTTTTGTTAAGAAACTCTGCCTGCTTCGTTTGGATTTGGTTTGTGTTGATTCAACTCGTTCGACATTTCGAAATATTTCTAAAAAGTTTCCGAAATTCACGAGTCAAAAGGTGCCGATTCTTGTTGGCGCTGGGTGAATATTAAGACGAATGATTGGTTCCAGACAGTGAGGGTTATTCCGAGAGTCAAAGTGACGTTTATCACTTGGTGAAGTGAGAAAAGTCTCCTGCAGTGACGTAACTCTCCATTTGATTTGCCGAGTCACGTCACTGCAGGGGACTTTTCTCACTTCACCCAGAGAAAAACCTCTGGGAATAACCATCAGTTTTGAATTCCGCAGCTGTTTCATGCTGTTTTATGGTAGACGATGTGGAGGATCTCCGTTTTGCTGAATCAGTCAAAAATGGAAATTAATTTCCACGGATATTTCTTTTTTAGGAGGAAGCTTTCATACGCGTAACTATGAATGTTTGACTGGATGAGAGTACGGCACTAGCTGACATAAAGGATCGGTATTGAGCTGGGTAATCTGCGACCCTAGTTCAACTCTATTTTAACAACGATCCCAACCCCCCCCCCCCCCCCCTCCCCCCGCCCCCCCCCCCCCCCAAAAAAATTCCCCCACCCCCCCACTCCCCCCCCCCAAGAAAATAACCCCACCAAACAATCCCCCCCCACACCCACACCCCCAACACCTCTCCCCCCCCCACGGACAAAAAAAAAAAACACCGTTGCGGGCCAAAAAATTTTTTGTTGCATTCTAAGCAAAAAAAAACAATTTTTGGTGGAATTCCCCCCAATTTTTTCTGTTCACTCAGGTCGAGAGAACCTGAATAAGAGGTGTCTCCATGTACCATTCTGCTGACACTGTCGGCAGTACGACATCTGTCCCCATGTCTATGGGCGGCGCGTGAGAGAGAGTGTTAATACATTATTCCCCAGTCCACCTTTGTATACGTCCGATAATAGTGTTAAAACGTATCGCTTGTGTTTGCTATTATTTTGCGCGGTATCCGAAAGTACCCCGGGTTATCCGTTTAGTTCCCGTCGGTAGTGATCCTCCTGGTAATTCCGCTGCCTAATCTGTTGGTCGTGACTTGTTTTTCCCACAGGTTATGGGCCCAGGAAAGTGGCAAATATCGTTAAAGTGATATCGTGGAGTGACTCGTGTGCATTCGCATTGTTCCCCACGGGTGGTGTCGATTGGCTGTGTGGTATCCTTCTGGTTGGCGTCGTTGTTGCCAAGAGCTTTCGGTGGCTGTTTATTGCCGTGTGCCGTTCGAGCAGTGTGAACAAAGACGATCGTCATCGGTGTCTGGTGTGCATGTTCGACGACGGCAAAGAAGACGAGATAAACATTGTTGTTGCTGTTGCTGGTGAAGAGGGATACCGTTCGGTGGTGCGATTGTGTATTTACTGAAATAGAAATGGCAGAGAAATATTTGTTTCCTCGCCTAAACAACCAAAACTATTCGGTGTGGAAGACCCGGATGGAAATGCTCCTGAAAAGGGAGGAGCTGTGGTATGTGATAAGTGATACGATGCCGAATCCGGTTACAGGAGCTTGGTCGAAAAGTGACCAGAAGTGCCATGCCACGATTGTGTTGTACGTGGAGGATAACCAGTTGAACATGGTGAAAAATGCGAAGAATGCCAAGGGCGTGTGGAGCCTGCTGAAAAGTTACCACGAGAAAACATCGTTGACCTCGCGTGTGTCGTTGTTAAAGAGACTTTGTAGCTTGAACATGGCAGAAGGTGCAGATGTAGAGAGGCATCTGTTTGACCTGGAAGAACTGTACGATCGCCTTGCGTGTGCAGGTCAAGCTCTCGAAGATCCGATGAAGATAGCTATGTTATTGAGAAGTTTACCGGAGCCGTACGGTGGCCTTGTAACGGCACTAGAGAGTCGTCCGGAGGCTGATTTGACTATGGCATTAGTGAAGCAGAAAGTGTTGGACGAATACCAACGGCGAACTGATCGTAGTGCGGATTTCGGTGAGTCGGCCATGAAACTACAATGGAAAAATAAACAGAAGCAGAAGGTTTGCTATCATTGTAAAAAGCCAGGCCATTTCCGAAGAGATTGCCGTGAACTGCAGCCGAAGAAAAGTGACGAAAGTGCAAGAAGCGGAAAGGCGGATAAGGTGAATATGAAGAAACACAGTGCGAATGTAAAGCAGGCTGCTGAAATCGAAAATCCGATCTGTTTTACGGTCGGTGAGGGGCGCAGAAAGAACTGCTGGTATATTGATAGTGGCTGCTCGTGTCACATGACAAACAACCGAGCATTCTTCACAGTGTTAGACGATAGCAAGTGTGTTGAAGTAGTACTAGCAGACGGTTCAGTGTCAAAGTCCCATGGAATGGGTGAAGGTTTGGTGAAATGTGTAGATCAGCAAGGAAACGTTTTGGAAGTGAAACTAACGGAAGTGTTATTCATACCGACTTTAGATAGTTGACTAATTTCCGTCCGAAAACTGACCCAGAAAGGTTTCGCGGTAAATTTTTTGGGGTCGACTTGTTCGATTGTGAGTGAAACTGGCAAGACAGTAGCTTTGGGTGAAATATACGGAAGCTTGTTTATCCTGAAGACCGTGGAGTTCGCGAGGCTGAGCAAGGAAGCACACCACATGAAGAACTGTCAACATGTTTGGCATCGGCGATTCGGGCACAGAGATCCTGCAGTGCTTGATCGCCTGAAACATGGCGGTATTGTTGAAGGTTTCCAAGTGCAGGATTGCGGATTGCGTCAAGTCTGCGAGACATGTTTAGAAGGTAAGCTCCCTCGTTGCCCATTCCCCAATGTTTCCAATAGCAGGACCAACCGCATCCTTGACCTGATCCACACAGATGTTTGTGGTCCCATGTTAAATGTCACCCCTGGTGGAAATCGCTATCTGATGACGTTAATTGATGACTTCAGCCGATACACCGTCGTATGCCTGCTGGTCCGGAAGTCAGATGTAGCCAATTGCATCAAGCGCTACGTTGCCCACGTTAAAATCCGTTTCGGGCGAACCCCGTGTGTCATCAGATCCGATGGAGGTGGTGAATATGTAAACAAAGAGCTGCAAGCATTCTATTCAGCTGAAGGTATACAGGCGCAGTATACAACACCCTACTCACCGCAGCAGAACGGCGTAGCGGAGCGCAAAAACCGCACGCTGCAAGAGATGGCTTCATACATGCTGCTCGACGCTAATCTTCCGAAGAAGTACTGGGGTGAGGCGATAATGACTGCAGCTTACGTGCAAAATCAACTGCCTTCGCGGGTAATCGATAAAACCCCATACGAGAAGTGGTTTGGAGAAGCACCTGTTTTAAGCCACTTCCGGATATTTGGCAGTCCAGCTTGTTCACATTCCAGCTGTGAAGAGGTCCAAATTCGACTCCAAGGCGAGAAAGCTGCTCTTCGTTGGATACTGTGAAGACCGGAAAGCCTACCGGTTTATAGATCCCGACACCGACAGAATTACCGTAAGTCGCGATGCACAGTTTATTGAGCAGCGTAATGGTTCTCGTGAATTAGAATCCGAAGAAGGCGACAATGTTGGTGATGATGTATGGACGCCAGCAGTTAGAAGTTCGGAACAGGAGGAGTCGAGTGGGCACGAGGAGCTACCGGAAGGAAACGTCATCGGAAGCGAAGCATTACCGTCGGAGTACCA
Organism: Aedes koreicus; assembly: GCA_024533555.2. Taxonomy (NCBI): domain Eukaryota; kingdom Metazoa; phylum Arthropoda; class Insecta; order Diptera; family Culicidae; genus Aedes; species Aedes koreicus. Next base: position 119,458 of record JAHHFK020002674.1, on the reverse strand, counting down.
TCAGCAGCCGTTTGTGGACGAACATTGTGATGAGTTCTACGACTGGAATGACCACATCGAAGAAGAAAAACCGACGCAGCGGCGAGAGAAGAGGTCGACAAGAGGAGTTCTCCCTCGGCGGTATGAAGATTTTATCGTCGATGTGGCGAAGGTCATCGAAGGAGATCCGTCGTCCTATGAAGAAGCAGTTCGTGGTTCGGAGAGTGATTTGTGGAAAGCAGCAATGCAAGAAGAATATGACTCGCTGATGAAGAACGAAACTTGGACTCTAGTCGATTTACCCGCTGGGCGAAAAGCTATAGGTAGCAAGTGGGTGTTCAAGAAGAAAGAAGACAGCTCCGGAAACGTCAGCAAATTCAAGACCAGACTAGTTGCTCAGGGTTTCTCCCAGCAATTCGGTGTTGACTACGATGCTGTATTTGCACCTGTCGCTACACTAACGACATTAAGGACCCTGTTGGCCGTTGCTGGAAAGAAGAAGATGAAAGTTGTTCACCTAGACATTAAAAGTGCTTATTTGCATGGCCAGCTGAAGGAGGAGTTGTTTATGCAGCAACCGAAGGGTTTTGTGCGACGTGATGAAGAAAAATTAGTGTGTCGTCTGCAGAAATGCCTATATGGGTTGAAGCAAGGTGCTAAAGTGTGGAACGATACGATTCGGGCTATTCTCGATGAAATCGGGTTCCAACAGTCTCGGGCTGATCCGTGTGTTTCGGAAGAAAATAAAACAAAGCGTATGACAGTTTTATTTTTTTTACACCGAAACTGTTCGAAAATGAAATTTGGAACGCACCGGTGAAAATGGAAAATTTCGTTTGGTTTATTTAATTGTCAAAATTTAGAATAGACCACGACCGCTGAAAACGGCCAAAGAAGTGTGTTGAGCGAAGAGTAACGGTCGTCACTACACCCGATAAAAGTTACCCTAGGGACACGGCACACAGACTGAGTAGGAGCGAGTTAGCCGTCAACTCGACAGGCCATGAATTGAGAGAAGAATGTCAAGGGTAGTGATGTGGCAAAACAAAAACAATAGATATGTGCTAAGGAGAAGAATTCTATTGTGATTGCAATGGTTGCTACTTTAAGTTTAAAGTTACATCTAAATTAGCTAATAAAACTTATTCTATATAAACTGTAAGTAAAATCATGCCTTATCAACTAGTTCAACTTATCCTAAACTTACTTTTTCAATATAGGATACAGAAATCACGGCCAGAATTGTCGATAAGAAGTAGTTTAGGTGAATAGGGTCACCAGAATGGTAAGTTCTAAAGATATCCTAGACTGAATTAAATTTATACAAACTATTCCCTTTAGTTTTAGAGCATTACCGCTAGAAATTAAGCAACCGAATTGCTAAAAGAAAGGTGTTACCTTAACTCTACTTCGACTCGACAACAAAGTGAGAGGCGCGATATCAGAATATTCAGATTATATTTATCATTGAAATACAGTGAATATATCACTTTCCATATGCCAGTTAAGGCAATGTACTGTTAGAAAAGGTTATAGACCTAGTCAAGTGGTAAAATTCATCATACACCATATTCATACGTTTAGCTTCTGAAACAACTCCCCGGTGAATTAAACCAACTGAATTGCAACGACTATGCACAGCACTAACTTTCAAATCAACTTCTGGTTCACGAGTACCAGAATTCCAACAGATATCAACTGTCATCCCAAGATTGACCACTACTCAATTAAATTGACACCACCTTACTGAACTCAATTAAGTCTTCATAAATATCTCACAGTCTCAACCTTCTCATAATTAGTATTCGGGAAACACAAGTAATCCAACAGCACCTACGGAAGTCGCAAAAAGACAATTGAGGAAAAGCATTTTCCACCCCCACACCGACAGACAGAGATCAATCTCGAATTTATCGGAAAAGAACTTTTAATTTGATTTTTCAATTTTCATTGCCACTTTTTGCGTTTCTTTTCCTCGACTTCCTCACCCGAAGACAAAGCAAAATTTTTTGCCCTCCATTCCTTCGACGCCAGCACTAAAACTGATCGAAATGGAAGCTGATAGGAAACTGTGACAGCAGCACCATCAGCGAGTTAAATCAAACAAATTTAATTGATTCCAATTTGCCACTAATGAATCAACCTGGTTCGCTGTGTGACATGGCCTCGGAATGGGAAAATGTGGTCCATTTGGCTTCGAACCGTGATCGATTAGAAGAAAGTTTTCCGCACCCACCCAAGTGTGAAATGTTCACTCTCTCTTTCTTTTACTGCTTTTGGCCTTTAATGGAGTTCACATTTTCGGGATGGCAGGGGGGGCTGTCTTTGTGTGTAAGTCAACCACCGCACCCGGTCGGTCCGGGCCATTTCGACTTTTAATTAGCATACTGTTCAAACAGTTGGACTCTGTCGGACTGAATGCTGATGATGATGATGATGATGATGATGATGATGGCGATGACGATGACAAGCAGTGAGCATAACGATAGATGACTCATGTCGTTATTGTTGCCATCGATTCCAAAACGTTCCACCGGTAGTAGGTGTCGAGTTTGACTGGGTAACGAGCTTGCTTCCTCGAAGTGCTCAGCATCAGCCGAAACGAAACGAACTGGTTTGCAATCAACGACAGAAAATATTGATGAAGCTCTGGGGCCAATTCAAAAAGTCCTGATTGCCGAAGCAAATATAGTCCTAGTCCTGACACACACCCAGAGAGAGGGAGAGGGAGAGACGACTTCTACGAACGTGCACGGTTGGAGGTTTGATGAATATGTCGCATGTGGGCCTGAACCGTGTGAATGTCGAACTGCTCCTGTACGGTAATAGTTTTTCATGCTAAACTGCAGGTCGCAGGGAGCAAATCATGTTGCCTTGTTGAAACGCAAATTGGTTCTAGACATTCTGATCATTAAGGGAAAGCATATGAGTTTTGCTGATTGGCGGCGTTTGCTTGCCCAGGGTTCACCCAGCCAGAATTTGATTATCAGTAAACTGCAGGAGTTTTCCATTTTCAATGTAATGAAAATCTCTCGTTAGAGAGGCTACATGCTTTATCGAAGCAGTTTCAAATAACTCATTCTGCAAATGTATATTTCTACGAGCCAAGAACACCGACCCACTGATTTCTATTGTCAACATAGTTTCCGTTCAATGCCAATGTCATGGACTTGGTGAATAACGTCGTCATTACTTATCGCACCTCGTCGTCTCCCGGTCGGATCTACCCACTATCAGCTGCTGCACTTGGACCGCCTTTATGAAGAAATCAAACAAAAATCGACTCTAGATCAAACAGACAATGTTGTTTATCATCGACAAATAGGTGCTGCTCTCACTATCTCGCTTGCTTTCCTTCTCTCGGACATCCAGCAGCAAAGCATCGCCGGCACCGGTTCGTCGAGTTGAGTGGTATCAACTTTTGGGTCCTCGTTTTCAATCGGTCGAACGCGGACGTCCTACGCTCCCAACCATATCTCGCGCTCTATTTGCACTAGATTGTCCTCCGAGAACGTTGAGTCGGAAAAATCCCAGACCTACGACGACGACGACGATGACGACGACAACGGCTCTAGACTGGGCCGTAAAAATGCACTTTTTTCCCCTCTGTGTGTACGTCGGTCGGGCAGCTTCGACTCCGGATTTTGAGGTTTGCTTTTTTCTTAATCGTATGCAAGCACAAGCAGACTGGCCTGGGGACGGCTTCACGCACCATGGATGTATTTTGGGTCCAGTACACGTATAGAACAGACAGCAAGCAGAAAGGCAACTTGCCATGATAAGCACAGGGCAGGAGCGGCAGGAGGGATAGATAGAGAGAGAGAGAGAGGTACTAAATTTCCAGCACAAATATTAGCTCGATAAACAGAAATTTCCAAATAGACTGGAAGGTGATAAACGAAATCTTTATAAGATGGCGTCGGTTCAACTGGATTTGAGTTCAGGTTCAATGCAACACATGGACTATTTAGACGGAGGGTGTATTTGAACACATCAGGTTTTGTAATTGTTTGTTATGACGAAAGCAGCTTTAGGGGGATGGTTGAATTGCAGGCAAACTTTGGATTTTTATAGTTGTAACGCTGTTTGGAAATGTGTTAATAGTGATGCCAAATGCAGGCACCTTCAAATTTTAGTTTTTGGGGTGCGTATGATAACTCATTATTTCTAGCAGGTTTGCAATATTCACTAAGTTTTGTTTTATGTTGTATAACATCCTTCGGCAACATAAGGGGGGTAAAAATTGGGAGCGTCATGAAAACTCGTTAAAGTTTGTTAGCTTTTGCATCACTCAATTAGACCTCTTTCTACGCGTCTTCTGAAATTTTCAATTAACATTGATTTTAATAGAATTTTTTTGAACAGCACACAAATAAGAGGTCATGTCTAATAATTTTGTTTGCCATACTAAATTCACTAAGTGCAGAGTATTTCCCTATCACGGACTACAAATTCGAGCAACCGAGGTCTCATATGGAGCAGCGAACGATCTTCTAGCCGACAGAAGCGGTGAGGAGCCAGCGTTAAACTGGCAGCCTATGGCCAGGCAGTGGATGGCAAGGCAGCCATTTTCGTAGGCAGTGAATTACAATTATTTCACAATAATTTGCTTCCACAGAAGACTGTGAAGGCTTGAATTCGGTCGCGGATCTGGCAACATGGTTGTAAAACGTGAAGATCTTCTAGACCCCGTCTGCATCGTTACTTTGCTAGTCTGCAGTTCTTGTCCGCATACCTTGGTCAGGATAGGCAGTTTTTTACATACACCTTATCGTGGCATGCAACATGCGTTAGCAGTGTCAAGAGTCCTTAACGTAAATATACTAATACGCAAAACCCTAAAAAAGGGCTTCAAATGGTGAGTTGACAACTTCGAAGGAGGGTGCGACCGACCTCTCGTCCTCACAAGTTCCTACCTCACGCCTCCACGAGTCATATGATCATAAAAGACTGCCAACCGAAACATGGAGACGCTGGTTGGCGTAGCCTGGCCAATGTTGTCAATATGACAATAGCAAAGTGAGGGGGTGCGACTGAAGATCGTGTACCTTTAAATCATATTGCATATTTGCCATTCTCATTTTATTAATAATTTCAGCACGCTTTGGAATCATCTTTGCATTCCAAAACCATGTAAGAGCCTGGAGCAACATGACAGGCATCAAAGGCTCAATCTTTTTTTTTTCAGCATTTCAGCATAACATTGAATTTAAAATCAACTACTATATTCATAAAAGACTGGCATGTGCTTATAAGCAATGTAGGATTATATTTTAAGGGAACCCTCCCCTGAATTTGAACCGAAAAATCGATTTTTGTTTTGGCAAAAAATGAAAACCACATCGTAAAATATATGTGTAGAAGGATTTTTTGATCCGATGAATATTTATTGAATGGCAGTGTCTCGAACACACCTGTCTCAAGTGCGCTGCGGGGGCTGCGGGAACTTTGAACGCGTTTTTCTCAAAACCATGTTTTTTAATCTAACTTCAAGCCCCGGGTTTGAACTATTCATCCGATTCTCTCCATCAAATAACTGTTTGAAAGGTTATAATTTTTGTACGGTTTGAACTAAAAATTGGCATTAATAATTAATTATTTATAATTTTTGACCACGGTTGAAATGAAAAAAAGTAGTGAAAAATTAAACTTTTCAGTTCAAATGATCACTTTGCAATGAGTTTGAGTTAAAATTGTCTTAAATTTAGTTCAAGCCGTAGAAAAGTTAATTATCTTTCAGAAATGATAACTAGATTTGATTTCTGTCCACTACAAGAGGATGCAGGCTTGAAGTTGTTGCCCCATGTTTTGCGCGCAGAGGCTGATGGAAATCGCCATTTTGTAGCCGTTATTTTGAATTTTCAAAAAAAATTTATCTCCTTGAAATTTTGAATAATAATCGAATTTAATCGTCAAAACCGAAAGTTCGTACGCCTTTTAATTCTCCCACAAAAAAAAATACAAATTTTGCCTTATCTTTGCCCAAATCCAGGGGAGGGTCCCCTTAATATTGTGTTTAGTGACATTATGGTAAGATAAGCCATTTATTTCAGAAATCACCAAACCGAACTCTTCGATCACTCCAATTGCTATCTTGATATGTTACTAGAACAGCATAACGAAAAAATATTACAATATGTCTTATAAAATAATACCTTTCATTGAAATTTTATCTTTGATATTTGAAATGATCTATTCTGTTTTCAGCTCTTGCAGGACAAGTAGGATATTAATTTTTATTTATTTTTCAGTAACAATCCATTAGATGTATCGTTCAAGTTTGAAATTTGAATATATTAGCATTTTTGTCCTAATATTTTGTGTACAAAATAAACTAAATATTAAATAACATATAACGGAGAAAGCGAGGGACCATCAGGGCACCCAAGTGAAACGATTTGGATAGGGAGCATGGGATTGCCTCCTCCCTATTGTTAACATTTCGCGGAACGAGGGCGGGCTCTTCGACCCCATCTATTGGGTTTATTTTGTCAAACGAGGACTCGATTCTAGTGCTGTCTGTGTGACCTAGCTTTTGGAAGGAGATTCTTTTCCCTATATTCGCGGGTTTCGCATAAGTGTCTCTGCTTACGGGCCCGCCCAAACGTTTTTGGCCCTTCATACAGGAGCTTGATGATCACAAACAATAATAGAATCCTGATCAAATCGTTTTTCAGATTGTTCCACTGCTATGGGAAGTTACCTTGCTACAATAGATGGTAGTATTATATCATCAGCATCATCATCATATGGGCAGTGATCATACTCATATGAAATTTATTTCGCATTGTTGTTTGCTTGAGTTTTCATTGCTGTTCTGCTGGGTTGCCCGGTGATCGACTTTATTTCATAGTACCTCGTTGGAATTTTTGCCATTTTAGAGTTTCAATCATCTAGCACCGAGGCGGAAGAGGCATATAGTTGCATTTAATTATTATATGTACGTTGTTTTGAAATTCTTCACAGTGTTCACGCCCAAACGGGAACGACAACTGCAGCAGCCATTAGCAACCATGTGATCGATTAGTGATTCTTCATCATGCACTGGCGCAGTTAGTGGCAGGTAGCGACTCACGTGATCGACATTTTTTCATCGTGCATGCTTACCATGCGTGCTGCAACCAACAACCGACGAGGCGGAGGGCGGAGCTAAGGTGTCGGACAGCCGGTTCCAACGAAATTAATTTAAGTATAAAAGTGGCGCAGCCCACAAAGGGTTTGTCAGTTTATTTTCGTTATTCAAAGTGGAAAGATCGAAGAGGAATAAAATATTTGGAGAAAGCAATAGTGGCTAGTCTTTCCTTTAACCATCCTTCTAGCCGAGTCATCATAGTAGCTGTCCACCCGAGAAGGAGCGATCCAGTCCTGCCGGTATTTACAGTCTGCCGGCAATCGAGTTGTTGCTTTGACGGACTTGTGGAACCAAATCCGCCCTTGTCAGGGCAAGAGAGTTAATTCGCTTTCCACAAGTGCCAGAAAAGAACACTCACCCACCCCGACGGCTACCTGCTTGAGCGACACCATCTAATTGCCTGACGTGTCAGGACGTGACCTTCACATTTTAGTATACATTCATCGGTTGAGCTATATAGATGTATATAGTTGCATCTTATTATTAGTTGCATATCATTGTTGTTTTTACTACGACAAATAATCATAAATACATGTTATCTGCTTCAAGGTTGTAGGGAGGGTGATTCCAGGTAGGGTAGATGTGTTACTGCTGTGTAGCATAGGTCTTTTTCTATTAACCACCCACACTTGTGAGTGGCCCCAACGGCATCCCTACTGTTGGTTTAAATCGGTCCTCAAACTCGGTGTTTTAACGTATTCTTGTATTCTATTGAAATAAACCACCCACACTTGTATATGGCCCCAGCGGCATCCTTAGTGTTGGTTTTAATCGGTCCTCAAACTCGATGTATTAACACACATTTTTGTATTCTGCTGAAATAAACCACCCACACTTGTGAGTGGCCCCAACGTCATCCCTACTGTTGGTTTAAATCGGTCCTCAAACTCGGTGTTTTAACATACTTTTGTATTTTGCTGAAATAAACCATCCACACTTGTGAGTGGCCCCAACAGCATCCTTACTGTAAAAGAGTAAAAAAAATTATTACGTCGTAATGTTTACCCTATTGTTTTTCTTTTTGTTTTTCGTTTTATTATTTCCATTAGTTTGCCCTTTAGTACAAGAACAACGGCATGACACTCGAAAACATTTAAGTTTTTTCGTTCACGAATGTGAACTTTTGCTCTTTTAAAGTCAGCCATACAAAGAAAGCCTTTTTACGCAGAGAAAAAAATAATGAATTTAACAGGATTTCCCTCTTCCCAGGAGGCGTAAAATACGAAATTGTTTGCAATCTTTCTTGCGCCATAAAACAATGTTTGCAATCTTTCATAAAACAGGCTGGATTCAGGCGTTATCTGGCTTAAATTTACATGGATATCCCATTATTTTGAAGTAGGACTACGTCTGTGTTTTCAATATCTGGGGTACACGTTCGAATTACGAAAATTTGGAGCGTCACGAAAAATATATAGGTTTTGAACGTTAATAATAACTAACACATTGATTGTTGTTTTTGTATTCTCCCAAGCGCGGAAGTAACGATCTTTGATGAAGTTTGTCAGAAGTAGATAATTTCTCATCTCCATGTGAAGCGCTAGGAGTGGACAGTAATTTATTGCTAGAACGAATAGACATGAAGAGAAAGTGTATTGATAGTTCCGTATTGGGCAACGGCAGGCTTTGAAAATTGAAAGATACAAGTTTGAAAACGAGCGGAGGGCATTATTGAACGGTATCCCCCGGGCACCCACAACACAACAACAAACAAAATTGAGAAAAACCCCAAAAGGGGGAACCCATTAAACCGTCCTGGTGGGGATCAGTATTTGCACCCCCCCCCGTCGTTCTCCCCGAGATCTATAAGTAAAAGATGACGAGAAGAGCAAATGTGTGAAATAGGCGGTGCATGCTTCAATTTTCAAAGCCTGCCGTTGCCCTATACGGAACTATCAATACACTTTCTCTTCATGTCTATTTCGTTCTAGCAATAAATTACCGTCCACTCCTAGCGCTTCGCATGGAGATGATAAATTATCTACTTCTGACAAACTTCGTTAATAACTAAGTCATTCCACGATTGATTTCAAAAATCTTTGCACCAATTGATCGGGACGTTTTCTACGCTTCGATTTCAATATTTAAACGTCTCTTTCAAACTGCGTAGGAAAATGTGTACCTAGTTAAATATTGTTTCAAGCTCAATTACTTTAGCTGTTACAATTGTAAATGTAATCGAGCACTGCATATTAGGCTGAATCTAGGAACGTAAACCATATATAAATATAACTATTTTTTCAAAGCAGTATCGAAAATTATCAACCAAGTAAAAGAGCGATTACACCATGGCCTGGCTGTGTGTGTGCATTTGGACATACTAAGAATTCGTCACCGTTTACATTTCAATATGAAGGGAAATCGCAGTATGCTTTGCCAGTGGACGGTTGATTTTTTGTTAACTGTCACGGTTTTTCTGTTCGCTCGCGGTTGAAAATTTGAAAATTGAAATTGAAGGTTAAGTTCTTTAACGAGGCTGACGAGGCTGACGAGGCTGAATGTGCATTTTCACATGCAATCCAAAATATGGAGTTTTGGAGAAGAGATCTGCTTTTTCGACGAATGGACTCAAGCAGTGACCCATTGGTAGTTTTATTGTTGTTCAGTCCCATTTGGAATTTGGTCCTGAGCAAATCCGGAAGAAGAGTGAACGGACAGAAGGATTTCTTAACCAATGAGTCGGAAAAAATTGAACAGGAGACGACTGAACCGATACTGGGATGCATCTACCTATGACCACCACCACCACAGCAATGCCATTCTGGGTAAGGTATGTGGGAATTATTGGTTAAGATATAATATAGGTCCCTGTTTAGTAAGAATTTCGTATAACATAAGCACAACATAAAATTTTTTCAAAACAAAACGAAATAAACCCTCCATAGGCGTAGCCAGGATTTGAAGTAGGGGAGGGCAAGCTTATTTTTTTAAGAGAGAGAGAGAGAGAGAGAGAGAGAGAGAGAGAGAGGATTACCTTTCTTCTCAACTCTAACCCAAAGTATTTTACAATATCCGGCCGATTTTGGCAACAAGATCATTCATTTAGTTTCGTTCGTTTGTTTCTTTTAATTACATGCTGGAATAATATCTTACTTAATTACTTTACAAAAAAACTTTCGATGGTATGGTACTATTAAATAACAATGAATCAAAGAACTGCTTTAAACTGCCAATATTTAAAAATAAACATTGCGCAATTCACACAATGTGCTCTAAATTTACTAGCGGAGTAACTTTTTCGAAACAAATTTAGAATGAAAAGTAATGAGCATTTACATTGATAGTAGCTTTCTTCTTGGTTCATACGTGTGTTCTCGACTTGTTGTGGAATGTATTTGATTGGTGGAAATTCCTGAACCTATATAACTTATACTTGTTTTCTGCAATTGTCATGCAAAACAGTAATGTATGTATGTTATCTGGTGATCCGTTTTGTTACAAGCATTCTCTTATTCATGAATACGCGCCGAGCCATCGCACATAAATTCGGCGGTTTCAGCGTTTTTCTCCCACAGAAACGGAAAAAAAGTTTTGAGGTAGCTCATCGAAGCTTCCGGTCCGCCTCTAAGCATCTTGCTATGAGGTATGTCAGCACTGAGATATCTCAAATAATAATAATCCGTCCAATATATCCTAAAACAGATGAGCCTGTACATCAATAGAAGCATAAAGTTGCCAGAAGGCACGAAAGGCATCTACGCACACTGGATTCACATTGATTGTTCTTAAGAAGTTTCTACTTGATTGATACAGTTGTAAAAAATGAAAGTTTACGAAGAAAGTGTTTGTTTCGAGCATCGGCAGTGAAAGGTTATGCCGATGCTTTATTACGCACTATTTTGCTATCAGGCATGGCGCGTTTTGTATTGTTTCGGTTATTTATAATTCGGCGATGCGAGTGATCGAGTGAGCACAGAAAAAATATAACAAAAATGTTTCCTGGTGAGATGTGGTGGTTCGACAGGGTGGTGGATCGGCGGTTGGGATCACAATTAATTGTGATCCATAATATTGGTTTGCAAGCTCGCCGTGCCACCATATCCCAGAGCAAATAAATCACTAGCTGGATAGCTATTTGTTCACACAAATTTGGAGAAGTTGTTCTGCTATTTCTTCTAGAAACCTGAATAACTTCTTCAAACGTGTTTGAACAAGCGGTTATTCGACGCTGATGTTTGTAAGTTATCTCATATTGTGAGTGATTCCAATAGCATCCTTACTGTTAGTATAAATAGGTTCAAATCAGAAATCGGTACTAATATTTAAATGTTTTACTAAACGCCGCTTGAATTCAGCTTATCGTTTACTAAAAAGAACCCTGCTGCCACCCAATCCTGTTATCCAATATCCCAGCGATTTCTCGTGGAAAGGCAGAGGCGGTCTCGGCTTTCAATCAAACGAGTCTCACACATTCCTACTTTTTACTTATTTGACCTGCATGAGGGCGAGGCAGGTGCTGGTTATTGCCTTAGTTTGGGATCACCAGTTTTTACACATTGAGGATGTATGCTAAACATCATCTGTTAGTTCTCTGTGTAATAACAGCTGATCTGACAGCAACGGAGTAGCAATCTCGGGCCTTCAATCATGCTCGTGTCTTGCATGTAAGATATGACTAACATATATTCTCAATAATACGAAACTACAGTACCGTAAAACGGTTCAGGTTTGCCCATATCATTGATAGTTCAAATAACCATTTTTCGTTGATACACTTTCTAGCTATTAACTGTGTTTTTTAATCTGGTAATATTTGGCTTCCGAAAGCTGTAACATTGGTTTAAATATTAAGTTTTTTGATTGCCAAGAACTGAAAGTTGAATTGAGCATAGCTTTTTAAACTATCGGCTCGTGAGAAAAAAAGCAATAAATGCTTGCCTAATAACAGGTTAGAGATATTTTTTTTATACGTTAGGTTTGCTAGGGTTCTTGATTAGAGGAAAAAAAACTGTAATAAAATTGGTAGCCTTTCCTTTTTAAAAATATAGCTCATGGATGTCCACTTATAACTTATCGCAAAATCGAGGCGACTTCGCGCTTTTTCATTGAGGCAAAGGGGGAATAACACAAACATTAAAAATAAATAATATACAATTGAAACAAACATAAAAAATTTAAAAATAAAATCAAAAGTTAGGGGGGGGCAACGGCCCTCCCCTGCCCCCCTTGGCTACGCCTATGAAATACCATCATATCATAACCACGAATAAACAACACACGAACAAAACAAAAGGGTACTTATTCAGTTTCAAACATTATAACAATTATTACATTTTACCTTTCGAACGAACTGTCGCACTTTACTTGTGATCGATGCCATCATGATCTGCACAGTCGCAGGTGACACTGTATCGGTGAACTTTTTCCACTCTTAACGCATTTGTCACTTCTTTACCGCATCCTCGAGGTTTTCGCTAGTCAATTGCCCAATATTTTTCCATCGGTCTGAACTCAGGACAATTCGGAGGATTAATCTCTTTGGCGATGAAATTAACATTGTTTGCAGCATACTATTCTAGTACCTCCTTAGAGTAGTGGCAGCTGGCTAGATCCGGCCAAAACATAACGTTGATCATGTGTTGCCGAATGAAGGGTAAAATCCGCTTTTTCAGACACTTTTTAATGTAAACCTTCCACGTCATTGAGTGAGGTGTGATGAAAACCTTGAACTCGGAAACTGCAGATTCCTTGCCAAATCATTAGTTTCCGAGCAAACTTATCAGCAAACACAAATTTATACCTGGAAGGGACATCTAGTGCCACTTTCCTGATAGATGCGCTGTTCTCTATACACACTCAGAGTATCCTTATAACGTTTGATTACAAGACGCACCGTTGACATTGGGAATTTTAACACTTTTGCTATTTTTGAGGCAGACCACGAAGGATTCTCTAGATGTTTGTGCTCAATAAAGTTTCTTTTCTCATGTTCCATGATTCGTAATCTTGAGATGCGTCAATAAATCGAGAAAAACTTTTCAACAATTTCTTCGTCAATGAAACATCAACAAATGCCTGTCAAACGTGTTTTGTTCCAACCACCAGGGACACGGTGGTGTATTAAACCATGCGTCCAGATTTACTTTGAATCGAGCTTTAAACATAAGGCATGAAATGCTAGGCGAAGAGTTAGTGCTCATGAGATCATGATTGCTGATCATAAGGACCTGGCCAGGTGTTGTGCAAAAAAAAAAATCGATGGATGAAGAGCCTGTCATATTCAAGGCAGCTCTTCTGGCGCTTTCATCGTCTCTACAACAGCCAACCCAGGATTGTGTATGGTCGGAAAATGCTATGCTATGCTAACCGTTTACTTTTGTATTTGCAGTCCTGTAGTTTTTGGTCAGCTTCAAGAATGGGCTTTGAACGGTTGTGTCGATGCTTTGTTGCTCATTATTTTATTATCGCACGTAGCGTGTTATCTATTGTTGCGGTTATCTATAGTTTGGTGGCGCGAGTGATCGAGTAAGCACAAATAAAATTTAAAAAAAAAAAAAAACAATAAAACTGCTTCCCAGCAGTGAGATGAGGTGTTTCGTCGGGTGTGGTGGACCGAGAATGGGGATAATAATTCACCATACTCGCTGTTCAACCATTACCAAATTCAAGTAAACCACTATCGTAATTTGTGAATGGCGCAAGCAGCATTCTCACTGCTGGTATAAATCGGTCCGTATCGGCTTTCAAGCATTATTACGAATTACCGAAACGCTGCTGTCACCCAATTCTTTAATCCAACATCCCAGTAATTTCTAGTGCAGAGGTTTTTCCAGCTTCTAGTAAAGCGAATATCAACAAATTCCTACCCTTTCCTTCTTTGACCTGCATTCGGTTAGGGCCAGCGTAGTGCCTTCGATTCATACCACCAGTTTTTGCACATTGAGGATGTTTGTTAGTCCCAAGCATTACAGGGTGCGGCAGAAAATAATGCGAAAATTTGTTCTATTGCTTTCAAATCCCATTTTCAACTAATTCAAGCACTAGTATCAACATTTTCGAGTGCAGTTATCTTTATAAAGTCCTTTAAAACAAATTTATTCAATGTGTCCTCCATTTTTATTAATAACATCCTCGAGCCGACGCCGGAAGCCAGAGCATGCCATTGACTGCCATGTGCGTGTTATGGTTGACTTCAGGGTTTTCACACTAGGGTGTGATTTTTTGCAGGCTCGTGCTTCAACATATGCCCAAATTGAATAATCCAACGGATTAAGATCTGGACTGCTAGGGGGCCACAAATCTTTCGGCCAAAACTTCATGTTATCGTTCAACCATTGTTGGGTTCGATTGGACGTGTGACACGGTGCTCCATCCTACTGTAGGCCTTCACCGAGGGAATCACTTGGTCCTTTAAAATACCGATATACACTTCAGTATTGATTTTAACTCCAGCATCAATGAAAACAGGCGGCATTTTCAAACCGTTGGACGCCACCAAGCCAAACATCATGACACCAGCCGGATGTTTGGTTTGAAATTTAAATTTCACTTTTTTCGGAACGTTCTCCATTTTCTGCGGTGAAATGAACCGGTCCGTGCGGCTGGTGGCCACAGCATCGATGCCGAAAAGCTTTTCGTCGGAGAACAGGATTATCATTTTTTCTTTCTTCAACAAGGAAAGTAATCTCTTGGAACGAGTCACTCGTAGTTCGTTGACCCGGTCCGTAATCAAGTGGCGTTTCACTCTGGCTCTGGAAGATGCATGCAGGTCTTCTTTGATGATTCTCCGCATGGATTTCTCCGAAATATTGGCTTCCTTTGCAAGTTTCCTTATGGAACGCACCGGGTTGCGAGCAATTTTTGCACGAACCGATTTGATCACGTTCGTGCGTGCAAAGCACGGACGTCCGCTTCCCGGCTTCCGCAGGACCATCCTGCAGGGACTTTTTTCTGCGGTAAACTGTTGCCAAATGGCACCCTACCACCTCTCTTTCGGCTTCTTCTGGGCGAGCAACAAACTGGTGATCACTTCTTTCGCGAAGATTTTGACGGATTTTCAATAAAACAAATAGAATGTTTGGATGCAGCACTTGAAAGTAAATATAAACAAATACACTTTGGACTAAAATTAGCCACTAGCTACACGAATTAACCCAATATTCAAGGAACATTTTCGCATTATTTTCTGCCGCACCCTGTATCTGTTGGTTCCCTCTATTATGACATCTGATCTGGCAATAGCGGAGCAGCAAATCAGGCGGTCAATCATGCTCTGGCTCATGCTCATGTGCACAACACGTTTGCAAAAGCCATTTCCTTTGAATTATAATTCTATAGTTATCGGAAGCACAAACTTATGTCGTTTTCGGTTCTAAACCTGGGTCAGGTCTGACTCTGACTCGCAATTACCGAACGAAAACGGATCCAGAGTCGAGTCAGTATGATGGTATTAGTGCAAAACAAAACATAAGCAAACATGAACATTTTGTTTTGACAGTTATGTTTGTGTGTGTGTTGGTGAACCCAGGTTGGACCTCGAAAATACTTGAGAGTGAACCTAATCGATGTTGGGTCGGATCCAGGTCCGACCCGATTCAATAAAAAACGTTTTGACAGCTGTTAGGGCGGACCTAGGGCGAACCCAGTTCCGCACTGGCAATAACCGAAAACGACATTACTCTTCTTTGAATCTTGCCACAGGTTCGTTTGTTCGGCTGCGGCAAACCAAGAAGAAGTCGACGAAGAAAATCGACCCAGAAGGACAGGCCCGTTTCATGTGTATTGAATAAGTGTTCGTACTGCGGAAATCGAAGGTTTTTATCAAATTATTGATCAAAGCAATATATCACGACATAAAATTTCTTAAAAACATTATATTTAACCACCAAAACCAAGCTACGTGTGAGCATAATGTTTTAATTTCAAATCTCGATGTTAAACAAGTCTCGACCAAATGTAAAACGATTCAGCCCTAATTGTCAATTTGATGAATCGATTTTATACCTTGGAGAACGTGGCATTCGAAGCCCTTCAGTTTTGATAAACCGTTCTGATATCACCTCGTCGGAATCCGATCAATAAAACATGCACCGGGCTCAAAACGATCGCGCCACTGATAACGGCTAGTTGATACGAAGTGCATTTCCTAGGTTTTAGATTGTTTTGTAAACAATCCGATTCGAAGTCGCCTATGATTGTCTTTTTTCTTTCCTATACCAATGTACATGTACGAGTACTTCCTAACCTAGGTTAGTTTTCCCCCAAAGCGGAATTGCGACGGCGATAACGGAACAGCGATGGACACTTTGGTGCGACTACGACGTGAGATCAATTCTTATCAATTTTACCTGGATTAGGGCGAAACTCAAACCCCTTCGGGAAAGGAGAAAATCACTTTTCCGGTGTGCTCTTGATTTAGTCCGGATGGGTTTATTTACTAATATCATAGTGGCGAAGGGAGCCGTGGAGGGAAGCGGGTTGGAGTAATTTTCACACTCTAAAAGTTCAGCGCTAAGAAGGGCAAGTCACACATACGTGTGCCGGTGTTTCGGCAGGATCTAATCCCGAGACATTGCAGAATGTCACGAACCTTGTATGGCATTTCGTAGCCAATCAATGTGGTGATATTTCTGCTGATTTAAAATTGTGTTCAATCTTGAGCTTCAACTTCCTTTCTCGCTTGGTAGGGGGAGTCTAATTCCTGACATTCCATTATCTCGTTCGTCTCCGTTCACTTCTGCAATGCAGCTTCGAAGCATGGAACGGAACCGGGATGACGGATACACATGTACCTATATGTACAAATCCTTTTAATTAAGTGCATACGTCAATATGTACGGGAGCAATAAAATTGCAAACAGACCGGAGACCGGAGAAAAGTGAAGCAAGGTGCCAATGAATCCATCAACCCACCCGTCGGTTGTCGTCGTATGAAGTTTGGAGCGATGCCAAAAATCTGCTTTCCAAGACTTGCGAGAAGAATGCACTCGATGAAAAAAGGATTATTTTTTCCTTTTTTTTTGGTCGGTGGCTCCCCATTTTCAACTGAGCATTCCCCGTGTGTTCGTATGAACGCGGCATACGTGGCTCGCTGCCTAAACGAGTTTGTTCTAACAACTACTAGTAGACAAGAGAGTATCGTAGCATCAGCAGCCAGTCGTCGTCAGAACGCATTAAGGACATGCGCATATTAGCAAGTCAATAAATTCAACCCCTTTGCTTATCGAGTGGTGGAGGAAGTGGGTGGAGTAGGAGGACGACGGGCGCCATCATTATCGTCACGTTGTCAGTTTCGAGGTCCTCGAAAAAAAGGCCATTAGCTGGAGGAGCATTATGTTTCCCGGGAGGTTGGTGGTGATGGAGTATAAATTCGTAATTTGCAATCATCGCTGCTCACGGTTTGGTGAGTGCCGTTGAAGAATTTGTTCGCTTTTAAAGCATTATGCTAGCGAACGCTTTAATTCTGCAGTGCGAGCATGCTTCTCGTCTGACTCTTGCTTGAATGAGTATTAATATAATTCTTCATCGTGCTTTCTTCTCCCGCTTTCTGTGCCAGCCAGAAGGTTTTATTTGAGGAGCATAAAATTCAAACATTAAATATATAATGTGCTTGATATTAAAATAAAACATATGAACATAAGCTAATAATTTAGGATGTACAAGATGTTCGTTTGCCATTCCAAGAAGTTCCGTTCAGTTTGACTTGATATTCCAGTATGGGCCATGTGCTGTTAACAGGAGGCCATTTTTTTAAAAATTACTTCGTGTGATGGTTGTTAGGTTGCTACTTGGATCTCGTGATTTTTGACAAATAGAAGTAACTGCCTTTAGCAAAAAAAATTCAGCACATCAAGACTTTTCGGTTGATGAATGGCATTGCAGAATTATTCCACTACGCGGTGCTAGTGTGCATATGGACTACTTGTATAAGCTGGATCTCAAGATCCTGTACACCTAGCAAGTTGGTGTTTTTTTTTACAAAGATGCTCGTGTGAACTACATAGGCCTTTCGGTTGGTGAACCGTTTAGTTCAGAATGTACATGGTGTCACAATGGTGACTATTGGTTCAAACAAGGTTCAGAATATAATACAATTTGGGTATTTTAAGAATAAAAAAGAGAGGCTAGAGAGGCTTAAAATCGATATGCGACATCATTTTCAGAACCAAAATGGTGATTTCGACTCTACAACAGGAAAAAAAAAATATGCTGCAACAGGAAATACAATTCGAGTATATGTCGACTTGTCAATCCCAATTACATTTACTCATATATGAGTGGCGAAAAAGAGTCAAAACTGAGTAAAATTGATGGTCATCCATACATTTCGATCGAAGTTGGTACTCAATGCAGTAATTCAGATTATTGCGATTCTCCGTCGGTCTAACGCTTTGAGAGTGAGTAAACGTTAGTAAAAGCAGTTGCTGAGTTGTAAGCCCACCTTGCTCGGATTGACAACAACTCAAATGAGTTTCGAATGCAAAAATATCAAATGTGTTTAATTAGTACTGATACTTGCCGCCGTGATATTTTTAGTTCAAGTTTATTTTACAACACCTGTAAAAGCTGAAGATTTAGAATTTTACAACACATTTTCTAATCCAGGATGGCGACCATTTGATTAGGAAAAGCTGTCAAACACCCTGCAATATACGTATTTTCAGAATAAAGACCAATGCTCGACTCCATTTTGAAATCCAAAATGACGACCAAGGATAGGAACATCTTTAAGCTGTCAAAGGGCCAAGTGGTTGAGGCGAGCCACTTCGATTTACGTAGAATCGTTTGCCAACTGGCTCGAGGAAGTAAATTTTAAAATATGATGGATGATGAACTTGTAGGGTTTAATTTCACCTACAACTTTATCAAACTGTACATTGCTCTAAATGTAATATCTGAGGTCTGTTTTCTTTGTAAAGGGTGTCCACGATGAAATTGCCACACTATGGAATTGCTCTAACTTTTTAACCGTTGGGTAGAATTTAATGAAAATTTGAGTGGATTTAGTTCATAGTGCATTATTTACATCCTGCAAGTTTTAAAGTCCTGTGATCAAAACTCGCGGAAATGGAGTCGAAAGAACAGCTCGTGCGTGATAAAATCTTGCGCATTCATCACGAGAACAAGGATCTCTCGCATCGTTCCATCGCTAAAACGTTGGGAATCGCGAATTCCATGGTGTCGCGAGTGATTAAGTGGTTCGAGGAACTGTTGACCACCGATCGGAAGCCCAGAAGTGAAGGAAAAAGTATTCCGTACAACACCAAAAATCACAACCGCGTAGTTGGGGCCTTCAACCGAAATCCGAACGCCTCCGTTCGGGATGTGGCTAAGAAGCTGCACCTAAGCCGAAGTTTTGTCCAGAAGGCCAAAACTAAGGCTGGGCTTCGAACGTTCAAGGTACAAAAGGCCCCTAATCGCGACGAGAAGCAGAACAAGCCTGCCAAAACCCGTGCCAGGAAGTTGTACCTCAACATGCTGACGAAAGTTGAATGCTGCATCATGGACGATGAAACATATGTGAAGGCCGACTTCAAACAGATCCCCGGCAACCTGTTTTTCACGGCCAAGGATAAGCTCAGCGTTCCGGAGCATGTCCGCACTCAGAAGATGTCCAAATTTGCGAAGAAATTCCTGGTTTGGCAAGCCATCTGCACGTGCGGGAAGCGAAGTGCACCTTTCGTGACCCAGGACACGATGAACGGACAGGTGTACATAAAAGAGTGCCTCCAGAAGCGGCTGCTTCCTCTCCTGCAGGCCCACAACGTCCCAACAATCTTTTGGCCGGATTTGGCCTCATGCCACTACTCCAAGGACCTGCTGAAGTGGTATGCGGACAATAAGGTCAATTTCGTGCCGAAAATGTTCAACCCTCCCAACACTCCGGAGCTCCGCCCCATCGAGAAGTACTGGGCGATTATGAAGCAGCACCTTCTTAAACGACCTAAGGTAGTGAAGACAGTCGAGGAACTGAAGAAAGTATGGGTTTACATGCAAAAAACGGTTGATTCACAGGTTGTGCAGAATCTTATGGCCGGGGTTAAGGCCAAGGTGCGGGCATTTGCGTATGGATTTTAATTAAAATACGAGTAAAATGGTAAAATGAAGTTTAATAGTTATTTCTCAATCCCTAAAAATTTGATGGCAATCGGATGAAAACTCGAATTTTGCGAATCAATTTTGTGTGTGGAAATTTCATCGTGGACACCCTTTACCCCAACCCCCCCATCCCGCTATGTTGTTAACAAAATATCTAAATTCACTTTCTCCACATATTGACACACAAGCCCAAGTGAACCCCACCTATCCTCTTTTTAATTCATACTGAAAGGTACTTCCAGACCAACATTTCCGCTCGAAAAATACCAATTTTGTATGTTATTTTATCACTTTTACCTAACCGATGATTGCCATTTTGGATTTAAACCTGGCGTCAGACATTGATTCTAGGCTCCTACGCTTTGTCTCAATTCTGGAAATACCTATCTTGTAGTTCTACAGGTATACTAGTCATGAATGGTCAGGATGTGAATCAAGCAGGAAGTTCATATGCACACTAACGCCACATAGAGAGATAATTCTGAACTAAACGGTCCACCATCCGAAAGGCCTAGTTCAGCCAGCATATTTTCCGTAAACGCCAACTTGCAAGATGGCCAGAATCTCGAGATCCAGCTTATACAAGAATTTCATACACACTAGCGCATCATAGTGATATAATTTTGAACTACTATTCACCTCTCGAAGATCATGGTGGTCACCTTGTCGTAGGTGAGAGGGCTAATCTCATGCAAAAGGCCAACATAGGAGACCAAGAACATGATCAGCAGTGATAGTATCACATTCTGCTTTCTTTAAATTCCCCCGTCGTAGTACGTTTATTTGAAGGCACTGAAACAGGTGTGATACTAACCGCAATTCACTCTTAGACGAAGCTAGGAACACCTACAAATACCTGATATCAAATAATTTAGGGAAACGACAAAAAGTGCCCTTTTCATTTGCTTCACATTTTTTTCATTGTTGCTTATTCTCTAATTGTCAATCATTAAACATCAAATATACCTATACAGTTGGTTTCATTGATAATCTTATTGTTCGCTTCATTATTGAAAAGGGTGAGTGTTTTGAACATGATTGTGAGCAACTAATAATTGGTCATGATGTTTCAGGTACATACAATTCAAATATATATTATAATTCAAATGTGGGGTCTACACGACAACCGTGATCAAAGCACAAACTCTAACAACATATTATTAAGCTAGGGATCAGACCTTTCGAGCTGAACAAAGGTCATCGACATTGTTAATTAGGAGAGATGCTGACAAAGAATTAAAGGATAAGGTTTTATGAAAAGAGTAGGACGCGGAGGGTCCGCTTAGGGAATAGCCTTGAGGTCATAGAACAATTCTTCTCTATATCGGTTAACTTTGCTTTAATAGTATCTTGAATTAAAGGTATCCTTCTCGTGCTATAAATATGCATGTTAGACCATGAATTTGACCAGTAGTGAAAGTATCACAAATTCTAGTCTTTTTTTTACTGCCACGTCGTAGAGCGTTTATATAAAGGCACTAATATAAGGTTTGATACTGGCGGATTATGCCGTAATTCATTCTTAGACTTCTTACCTTCAATCGAAGGGAAAAGACTTAAAGTACACTTTTCATTTTCGTGGCAATTTATGTTGTTGTTCATCCATTTGTTTTGTGGAGTGAATAATCAAAATATCTGGTTTACTAATTCTCTAATAACTGGATGTAATTGCACTATTTTCGAAAGGGGTGAATGTTATGATCAGGGTATCAGACCGATGATGACAAGCATGTATATTCGAGATGGGACGTGGCGGGCCCGCTTAGGAAACACCATTAGAAGCTATAGAATAAACCTATCCATGTGGCTTATATCTATAGTTGTTTTCGTATTACATCCTTGTTTGTAAAGTTCAAAAACGGCAGATCGGTTATAATCGGTTGTAATGCGAGGCAATGAGGCGTTACTCTTCATATCAAACTTTAAATTAATAGAAAGTATAAACAAATAAAAAATAAACCCGCTAGATAGCAGGTAGACAAGTTCTTTTCAAAGTTTCAAATTAGCTCTTATATGAAATATATTTAAATTAAGAAAAGCAACTAGATCACAAGCTGTTGGGTAGACTGTAATTTAGGGTTTAGCCAAGCAATTATTATATTTTTTTTTTCTTCATGGTTAATTTAGAGTGACTCAAAATTTTCAGTCAAAGAAACAAAGAGTCGTTGTGAGAATATCACCTATAGTCTCCATACACCAAATACTAAAATCGTCTTTTTCTTCACCTTTTCATATTAACCTTGGTCTGCATGCGGTTTTGCAATGATGGTTGCATGGACGCGAGCGGTTGTGGAATTCAAGCAGCTGTTCAGCCGACGTCGCACGCGGTTTAGGTAGTAAGTATATGGCTGCACATCATACACGTAAGCTCTCCAGAAAAATTTATAGGATTGCAAGGGATGTTGAATACATGAGACTTGGTTATAAATAAATACAATGTAATCCAGGAATCAAATAGAAATACAGTATCTATCAAACACAAAAACAGACTATAATCACGTACACATTATTATGAATAAGACAAAACACATAAAAACACAGTACACTGACGAAAACACAACATGGACAAGAACATACACAATACATGAAAAGAATCAATTTTATTAAAACTATTTAAATCATCACGATAACAACAGTGACCAAATGAGCACCATAGTCTAGGAACGTCTGTGTGTTGATTTAAAATAGAGGTTCATAGAAGCGAATTTTACCAATTAAAGGGTCCAGTGCAGATTAAAAAAAAAGGGCCTGCTACCACTGTGATATCTACAAAAAAAAAAAAAAAAACTATTCACCAACCGGTAGGTCTTGATCAACCCAGGAACAACTTAACACTTGGTCACCAGTGCACCCTCCAGGGTACTTGCCACCGCCAGTTGCCAAATTGAACATTGGCGCCTTGCCGCTCCGCACAGCCGAATCAAGCTAGTACTCCCTCCAAGTTTGTCGTTCACTACTGCATGAGACCTCCCTTGCTCAAATTTGAAATCTGTGATAGAAAAGTACTATACATTTTGTAAATTTAGCCTGCGAAACAAAATTATTAGGCATCACCCTTTATTTTTGTTACTTTTAATAGTTTAAAATTGTTAACGGATAATTTTTGAAAGTTAGATAGATATGCGGGAAAATTCGAAACCGATTGATGAACACATGTTGAAAATCTGTCGAGCATAAATGCAATTATAAGCGTTCAATTTGCAACGATATATGGTGACGGTCGCTCATTTTTAGATTTCAATTGACACCCTACTCTTGCCGTAAGACGTAGTCTACGTAAAAACGTAAACAAGCAATGAGATGTGTTCCCAATCGAATAGTTAAAGGTAATGTAGAAAAGAAGAGTATTTTATCAGGTTCTAGAAATATCAATATGGGCAGCCACGTCAGTTTGTCGCTTGTATATTATGGCGCTAGCACCAAACTGAATAGCGACACCTTTTTTGTCTGCCGAAAAATCTGTCAATGTCATATTTGACGAGAAGAAGGATAATAAAAAGAAGTTATTTATGTCCATCATAGATTGTTGTTGTTTGTTCAAGAATTCGTTTTTATACATTCGTTCTGATTTTCGTTTCAAATGGCTAATTTAGTTATTCAAAATGTTCGCCAACGTCACGCCAGTGATAATACGGTATACCTTGCTTTGTATGGACATTATTTTCTTGGTATTTCAAAGAAAAAAATAGCACCGTCGACGATTTTGGAATGGTTCAGCAAATACGAGGCTAACGGATATTTTCAACGAAAGAAGCGTGAACAAATCTACAAGAAGTTTGGGATCAAGATGCGGCAGTGGATCGTGGAATTGTACCAAAGAGAACTTATTCTCTTTTTGGACGAGGCAAAAACCCAATTTCAATCCCATTTTCACACAACAATCAGCGTTGGGTCCGTCTGTACAATCCTACATGAGTCAGGACTGTCGTGGAAAACTATTGAACGCCGTGCAATCCAAATTCGGGAGGACGAAATCGTGCGGTTCAATGCTTGCGGTCCCGTGGGATCTTTTTGATCTTGTCTTTTTAGACGAAGTAAGCTTCAACAACATGGATATGCTACGTCGTAAAGGGTACGGTGTGATTGGGCAAAAACTAATTTACACAGAGGAGTTTTGCAGGAAGCCAAGAGTCTCTTTTTTGTGTTTCTTGGGAACAAATGGCGTACTGTACAGTTATTTCACTGAAGGAACATTCAACTGGAAAAAGTTTTTTTCTCTTGCTGTAAGGACTTTGCTCCGCACAACTCAAATGTGCAGCGATACCCTGGGCTCAATTCCATCTGGATAATGGACGGTGCTAGAATCCATTGTGATCCAAATATCATCAGATTCCTTAGAGCAATTAGAATACTTCCAACTTTTCTCCCTGCTTACTGCCCATTTTTTCAACCCAATAAAAATTGTATTTGGACGGATCAAAGGGGATCTGAAAAAGCATCACATTCAGCGTAGAGCCACGTTGACTGAAGTTTATGAATCTTTGAACCGTTTCAAAACATTTCCATGCATAAAAATGTTCAACCATTGTGGATATTTTGGAATGTAATATTATTTTGGAAATACATGGATTTCCATATTTCTCCCAAATGAGCATCTGTTGAAACGTTAAAAATGAATCATGATACAATAAATGGCTGTACTTTATTTATGTTTTAAACATTCGCGTTTGCATTAAAAAAAATGGATGAAAATTGCCGATTTTTCATGGGTTTACCTTCACCCGCACTGACGAAACTACCCAAGCAGCATCAATCATAGTAACCCATGAGGCAGCAGACAAAATTTTACAGCTCTATCAGTCGAACTCTAACCGTGATGGCAAAAACAGTGAAGCAACTCCGTTCAAAAGTGTGCGCGTTCAAAGAACGGCACCCCGCTGCGTCGAAAACTGACATCGTGCGGGACTTTGTGGACGCCGGATACGCCAGTTTCAGCATCTACAACATCTTGGCACTATTAGACAACAATCAGAGCATCGAAAGAATGCCCGGTTCCGAACGGCCGACGACCCTGAACGACAAGAAGCTCCAAAGGATGCTGAAGAGGCAGACCGAGGGAAAGGTGGCTACATCGCTGCGTGCGCTTGGTAGGGAGGTCGGTTCAACCGGCCAAACAGTGAAAAAGTACCTGGCTAACATGAACATACATGTCTGGAAGCGGAAGTCGCGTCCACTGGTTTCGGAGCTGCAGGCAATGACACAGCGGCAGCGGCTGGTCAAGATGGTCAACTCGATTTTCTCGGCGAATCGCGACGTGGCGGAGGTGATGGACGAAGAGACCTATCTCACCCTGGATGGCAACGACTGGCAGGGCCTCACGAAGCCCCCCAAAAAAAATCACCCCCCCCCCCCCCCATAATATTTTTTCCCTTTCTTCTCCCCCCCCTTTTCCCAAACTATACCCCCACCCAAACACTAACCACCCCCCCCCCCCCCCCTTCTCCCCCCCCCACCCCCAAAATTCACCCCAAACTCATATCAAAAAAACAAAACAAAAAAATGGAACGGTATGTTAGATAAATTCCAATTAAAAAAACGAAATGATGAGTTATGTCAGTGACATAACTGCAAAGTTGACGTAGGACTGCTTGTTGATGTGAAGAAATTGATGTCACGAATTAATAAATTTCTACTATATTTTATTCAGTCTGAAGAACCATCAAACCCTATGCTATTGGTGTGTGAGGCTCCGGTTCTTCTTCCGCTATTGGTTCTCCACGAAAATTTATAGAAACTGCAGTTCGGCTCGAATTTACTGTTAATGTTATTTTGTTTGTTAAATCAGCGCCAACATTAATTCGCCCTAATTTGCTTTTGTAAACAATGGCTTTCGTAGTCATTTGCTCTTGAACAAAAGGTCACACATACAAATTAAGAACTCTTTCAGGAAGATCAGCTTTATTTCTATCCGCTGATATATTCAATTTGAAGGGATTGTATTCAACTTCCGATAAATTAGCAGACAAAGTGTTTGTTTACAAAAGCAGATTCGCCCTAATCAAATGTTGGCGCTAAAATGTCCATCGTGCTTGTAAGTGTGAAATGGATCCTGTGTTTACGGAGGGAACATGGTTCACGATTGAAATGTTCTTATCAGTTTTCTTGGGGTGCAGGACAGCCTGAGTGTTTGGCGGCACGTGATACTACGATAAAAAATAGGCATTTACACCGTCTTCAACTCGAGATTGTACAGACTGAAGATTGAACATACTCCCAAAAGTTGAAAAGGTGGCAAAAAATGCAATTGCAGTTTTGCAATCATATCTTGAGAAATCCGCATGATTCAGAAATGGCAATTTTGCCCATTTTGATCCACAAAGCGTTTTATGGTACAAATGAAGCCATGCAAATGTGTGCAAGCGACTGGCAAGCAAAAATAGCTCGAAACAATTTTATCGCTGTAGGATCCTTATTCAATCATCACCATCATATCAATATACAATATGGATGAGTCGATATCACAAAATGCCGCAACGCTATTGGCCACTGTTGTTATGCCGCCGTCAACTGTTCTATTTTTGTTCTCACTGATCATCGACAAAGCGTTTCATGAAATAAACAAAGCCATGCAAGTTTGTGATAGCGACAGGTTGCACATAGCTTGGTGGAAAATATGACCATTTGCTTCATTGCTGTACCCTGAATTCTTCGCCAAGTGAACTAACCGTAGGGTTTCTATTCCCTATCTTTGAGCTTGTAAAAGTGGCTTGATGGTTGCCATCAAGAGCCGCCGCGCCGATGGTCAAGGTTCGTTTCTAATTCTCGTATTTTGGAATATTTTATTTTTGTGAGCCATCTGACCTTCGGACACTCATCTCTTACTCATTAATTAAGGATCACTACTACACACGTTCATTTTTTCGTTGCGAATTTCTGTTGCTATTTTGCCCACAATTAATGTTAGATTTTTCATCCAAGTTACGATCAATAGCAAGAATGGAACAAAATAAAGCGAAAATGTATTACAATCTTTCTCTCTTAGTTTGGGTGTAGAGCGAATTACGAACAACTTAACCTAACACCAAGTAGACCAGTTTGGACATTTTGGTTTGCAAAAAGTTCCACTGGCTGGAGCGGGAATCTAACCCTCAACTTCACGTCAACCGCTTGAACGACGGGCGACGCCGCTAACCACTTGACCACGAAGATGATGTGGGCGATTGATTTGGCCATTTTCTCCGGGACGCGGCAGTTTAAGCAACGCCATGTTGACCCGGTGCATGCTAATAAACATTTCGATGAGCTCAAGAGAAATTTCAATCAAACATACTCTTTCGTTGGCAAATTGATTTGGTCGTCCTGAAAGGGCTTCTTCCGCTTGCCTCGTCTAGCGGACGTGCCAGCCACATCAGGCGGCGTCTACTCGATCTCCAGCAGCAGGGCGAAACACTTGGAAAAGCGCTTTTTAACCACGAGAGCGCGGGATACACACGTCTGAACGTGTCAATGATCCAATAACGAATGATAACTGTTCGCCATGCCGAACCTGTAATGGCATATACCATTACATGACAGGAAGGAGGTATCAACGAAGGCAACGCGAATCAAATTTTACAAAAGGGGACGGGCCTCAGTTGTTACGCCAGACAGCACCGTGGAAATGAAATCATTAGTTTTCATTAGAGCGACAGGGGTTTCCGAGGTTAAATTCGCATCTTCTCAACTCAGGCAACAGAAAAACGGCCCTTGTCAGGGCCTCAGAACCCCATCCAAAGAGAGTTGACATTTAGACACACTTGCTTCTGAAAGTGCAAAACAATAGAGTTTTTAAATATTATTTAGAAAAATTATAACTCACACTTTAAAACTACCTGCAACTAATCCACTATGAACCTATGTACAACAAGAACTACAATGAAGCTAACCTACCCCATACATTGAATATGTGAAACACATAATTGGTCTGCCGTGTTGCAGTTCGGCTCAAATTAACTGTTAATATTTCGTTTGTTGAATGTACAACGTGCTTGCTAGTTTTAACATGGCAAATATAGATTTATATATGGATACTAATAAAAAATGTTGCTCATTTTCTCCAGAATGCGGCTTTTCAAGCAACGCCAGGTTGAGCCGGTGCGTCGTAATGAAAATTCTATGAGCTCAAGAGAAATTTCAATCAAACATACTTTTTAGTTGGCAAATTTATTTGTTCGTCCTGAAAAAACCGGGTTTTAGTTGTTAACGGAGGGAACATGGTTTGCGATTGAAATTTTCTTCTCGGTCTTCCTGGGCAGCAGGATGGCCTGAGTGTTTGGCAGCACTTAATACTACGATAAAAAATGACATTTGCAACGTCTTCCACTCGAGAGTGTGCAGACTGAACATTGAACATAGAAAAAATAATAACGAATAACTTAACCTAACACCCAGTGGATTAGACTGGACATTTTCGCTTTGCAAAAAAAGTTCCACAGGCTAGAGCGGGCATCGAACCCTCACTTCATGGCAATAAACGACGGGCGACGCCGCTAACCACTTGACCACGAAGATGATGTGGGCGATTGATTTGGCCATTTTCTCCGGGACGCGGCTTTTTCAACGCCATATTGAGCCGGTGCGTGGTAATGAAAATTGAGCTTAAGAGAAATTTCTATCAAACATACTCTTTAGTTGGCAACTTGATTTGATCGTCCTGAAAAGGACGGATTTTAGTTGATAACTTGGTTCGCGATTGAAATTTTCTTCAATCTTATTGGGCTGCAGAACACCACTCTGTGAAATGGTCACACCGGAGAAAAGTTTGTTCAGCTCCTCGTCGTTGCGGATGGCTAGCTGCAGGTGACGTGGATGATTCTTCTGGGTCTGGTCTTCTTGTTTCCACGGGCGGCGATTTCTACCAACGTGCTCCGCAAATACGTGTGTCGCATGCGGATGCACAGCGAGAACTGATGATTGGTCGGTCGTCCCCACATGATTGAAATTCGCTGGCACGGTAACTGTGGCAGTATGAACCAATCAGAGCGAGGCGCAAACATGATGTCATTTTCGACCAATAGCGTTGTGCGTTTAGACATTTTTCTTTGAAGTACATTTTAATTAGTTTAAACAAACATTATGAATTAAGTTTGCAACAGGGATTCAACGTTGATGTTCTACCTTGCGAATGAAATACTTATCGTAAAATGTCTGTGGGCCAGAGAGGAGATATTATCGTTCAAAGTCTCCAAACCCGCGTAACGCTTGCGATTTCAGAAATTTTAGAACGGCGCCCCTATACAGGAATAGAAAAGAGAGACGTAAGTCCTACGTCAAAAAAAAAGGAGGGGTGGGAAAAAAAAATTGGTTTTTTCAAAATAGAATGAATTGATAATGGACGTTTTATGACAGGTCTTTTTAGGAGGGGTAGAGCACAAAAAAAATTTTTTAATTATATTCTGTGACAATTCATTAGCCACCAATATTAGCGTCATATTTGCAACAGTTCATGCTGGTCATGCTAATGTTTGCAGTTAATGTATTTTCTGCACACATTAGTGATGATGATTGTGGCTGGCTTATACCATACCTGGCTTATACTCATACCACTTACCGAATGATGGCTACCAACTAGATCACACACAAGCATCTTATTGCGCTTCTCGTGGTTGCATCAACCGGCTTGCAATAAATTCACCGCAGGCTTGGTCAACCGACTACCTAGCACACGACTGCATAACCAATGGCTGCCAGGATTCGAACCGTGGCCGCCAGCGTCGTGGCTCTACATAGTAACCATTCGGCCACTTAAACAAGTTGAAGTGATTGGAATAAAAGCCCTACATATGCTTCGATTGTCGAGGCACTCAGTGGTACAGCAACAAACCAAATGTCGCTCGCACACACTTGCATGGCTTCACGTGGTGATCAAGAAGGGCACACTTGATGAGAGGGAGATGGGAGTGCGATGACGAGTGAAAATAAAAATAGAACACTTGACTACAGAATTACAACAGTGGCCAATAGCGTTGCGGCATTTTGTGGTATTGTCTCACCCATATTGAACCATGGCTTCGTTTATACCATAAAACGCTTTGTGGATCATGATGGGCAAAAGTGCCTTTTCTGAATCATGCAGATTACTCAAGATATGATAGCAAAAACTGCAATTGCGTTTTTTGCCACCTATTCAACTTTTGGGTGTAGCAACAGTTGCCTGGCCAAGAACTTGCTAGCAATAGCCTGCTGAGCCATACCTGGCCAATAGTTGCTCGCCAGTGCACCATTCAAGGTACTTGCCACCGCCAGCTGCCAATCCAATACTAGCGCATTGCCGCTTCGCACAGCTTCGATACTGCCGCACGAATGAAGAAATTTGCGAAGGTTTACACTGCCGCATTTGAGACCTCTCTGGTTAACGTTTGAAATCTGTGAAAGGAAAATACTGTGCATTTGTTAAATTTACTCTGCAAAACGAGGCTATAAGTCATCATCTAAGGTTTTCGTTGTTTTTAATAGCTTTGGTCTTTAAAATAAATATTTTTGAACATTTAACGAAGCATAGTGAATGTCCTAATCGATAAATTTTGGAAATCTATCTTGAAATGACTGAGTTATTAACGTTCAAAGTGTAACATATTTCGTGATTCTCCAACTTTTTGCACTCACAACGTCTACCCCAGTATTGAAAACACAGACGTAGTCCTTCGTCATCACTTGGAATCCCCACAAAGGTCACAGGAAGGAGGTTTTTCTATGTTAGTAGACTGATGTGATCAAATAATATAGTTCATATGATTCAGGGGACAAAAAGGATAACAATTACCTGTTTTGCTCCGCGTTTTTTTGAGCACTTACCACCTCTCAATTGTCTGATAATCCTTTGCGGTGTCCGACTGGTTGGCGTTCTGCTGCTTCCAAGGTATCTAAATTATGCCTATCCAAACCCGCCATGCAGGCATTGCAATAGCATCGTATCTCGAACTTAACTCCTCCAACCCATCAACATCGTCGCTACCTTTTCGTTTTCTTCAGAATATCCACCTGCTCCGGCGAATCTTTGATCAAAATTTCCTCGACCGTAGCCTTTCTTGGCCCAAACTGCTTGCACCTGTCTACTAAACTCAAGTTTGGGCATCGCTTCAGGACTCGGGAAAATCTCTCCGGACACTCCGGATTCTCGGTATCCTACAAACACCGATGCTCGGCAAACTTCTCGTCGTAACCCAGTTCCACCACGGACCAGTTCCATTACCGACATGGCATTGCTATCTAACTGTATCAGTTCCAGCTAAAGGTCAAACTTGAATTACTCCGAAAAAAATGCACATCCATTATCCATGCATCCATGCAATTCATTATTTTATTGTACACTAATTCAGATAAAGCTTAAGTAGTTATACAATCATTTGAAAAGAACCCATTCTTTAGTCTTAAGTATACTCCGAATTGAAACAACTTCGTTGGGTGAATTAAATGTATTCGGGTTTAAGGTACCAGTAGTTCCAGTACTGAGGATTTATCCTAAAGTAATTTTTTGGTATTGCCTTGGAAAGATTTATAGAACTTTTGTTGAGTCTTGACCATTACAACCTATCAGCTCAAATGCTAGGATCGTAAGACCCTTTCGAAAACGTCAAAATTATTGACCTCGAATCCTTCTAAGTAGATAATATATTATTCTTCATTCTTAAGCCCTTCAAATGCACAAATAAGCCCCCAAAGCGCTGTCATTCAGTTAGCCAAAAATTAACGAATTTTCTCTTATCAGCTGGCAAACAGTTTCGGCATTATTTCACCGGCGTGTCATCATAAATTTTCCAACCATTCACCGTTCAGTAGTAGCCGAAAAGGTTTTTACCTACATGTGCTATTCCCAAAGCATCATCATCGTCATCATCATCGCCATCGCCAACGCCAACGCCATCGATATATTCCAAACGACACACGCTGGCTGACGTCGTATGATGGCGTCCGTACGGCGAAGGCCGCTAAGCCGTGAGAGCGCACATGCCTTCACATACATTTTCCGGCGTATCATCCATCGGTTATGCGGCCTAAGCAGAACGAAACGCGAATCGTGTCCGATGTTGAACACCGGTTCGAAAAAGCTGCTGAAGCAGTTGGATGTTCGGATTTCCTCTAGTTGAGTTCCAGTTCAGCCCTGTGTGCCACGCTCCACCCAACCGGGACGTAATTGTACAACCAGCAAGGACAACGACGACGACGACGACGACGCCGGGGAGCTGTTTGCATTAAAATGTGATTCCGTTCCGACGAAACGTATATTTTATATGTCCACCGCCCACCCTCCCGAAAGTCTTCAAAATGTACCATTTTATAATAACACACGCTGCCATATACATGATGAATTTGTGCACTCTTCCATTCGAATAACAACAATGACAGAAAAACAGGATGGCACAGCAGAGAGCCTTCCCGTGTCTGTTTGCCGGAGAACACAGCGGTGGTGGTGGTGGTGGTACAGCACCAGCAAGAGCATCATAAATATTCGAACCATCATCATTCATCGATTTTTGAGCGTTGGCGATGATGGTGCGAGTCGGAAAAGCGATTTTCCCCATCTCTGCAATGTTATCTATTTTCGACACAAAGTGCCCACCCGATTTCCCCCGGTAGAAAGCGGCTGTATGTCACATGTTTCGGCTTGATGGCACCAGCCGAGTTGGAAGCTGTGTAGTCAACCAAAATGCCTATTAAAATTTATGCATATCTTTTGAATTTGATTGCCATTCGCGAGGATGGAGGTGCCATTTTGCGTGAGTTGTTCATCTTCTATAAATAACATTTTGCTGATTTCCTGCCGAAGCCATCGTTACCAGCCATAGCAAGCGGTGAATGAAGACGAAACTGTCAGGAACTCGCTGAGGAGAGAAGTGTCAGGATTTTGTTATTCTAACCTCCCCCACGAGGGCTCAGCTCTCAAGTCGACGACATCAACGACGACGACGACGACGTCGGCGTGGGATGATGATGATGAAAACATCACGTTCAGCAGTCAACAGAGTCGACTTCATTCATGAAAAAAAAACTGCACTTTCTGGGTCCCAGAATTGAATGCACTTTTTTTCCTTCCATTCATCAGCTTTAGCATTTAAAGATTTGAACAACAAAAAAAAAACCCGGACGAGCAAGCGGCGGAACGTTGATTGAGTGGATTCTTACGTTCCAAAGTGGTGATAGAAAGCGGTTGGAATAATAAACGACATCGAACGAAGCTGCTCTCTGGACGGGTGGCTGCAGCATCAAATCGAAGGGCTGTGCGAAATACACACGACTCCGACGGAGGTATCTTCTTCCCTGAAGAGCTGCACTTGAGATGCGGTGAAGACGTGACTATTCGGATGGATCTAGTTGGACAAATGCAGTCAAAATTACCTGACAGACCTGGTGGTGCTCTCAAGTGGATCCACGCCGGAAGTTGTTGGTGTGGAAGCTCGATAGGTTGTTTTTGGAAGAGCGCAGTTCGATGGTTCTGCCTTCTATCTTTGATCCGGGATGGTCTGCTAGGGATTGAAAGTTGCCTTTTTATATAATTAAAGAAATGCAAATGACAACCTGATGTTCTATTAAATCTCAGTTAAGATTTTTATAAATTAGTGATTATATCTTACATCGAAAAATTGCAACCAAGCAGAGCCATATTATGGTCATTCTAAG
Source organism: Aedes koreicus (assembly GCA_024533555.2). Classification (NCBI taxonomy): domain Eukaryota; kingdom Metazoa; phylum Arthropoda; class Insecta; order Diptera; family Culicidae; genus Aedes; species Aedes koreicus. Next base: position 85,713 of record JAHHFK020002674.1, on the reverse strand, counting down.
CTGTATGAAGGATTTGAGTTTGTCGAAAGATGATTGAGTCCAATATTATTGGTCTAGTTTACGTCAAGTTTATGCGTGAAAATTCGCTGGGCACTGGCAAGACCTTGTGGTAGTTTCACTTCAACTACCGGGTCTTAGGGCTGGTCTGGTTCTTTTACATTTTGGAAACATTCACAATAGTGTTGCCAGATTTACTATTTTCATTAGCAGCCAAAAAGTGCTTATGAAAATCCTCCAGTAGTTTTCAATTAATGAACTTTATAATTCTGAGACGGAGTTAACTTCTCTCAGCTCCGAACTTTTTTGCGTGTACGAAATATGTATGGATAATTGCGTATAAAAGCTTTTATACATTAAAACTGCTGGACACTTTTTCAACCAGCTAATGGTATACACTCAAAAAAATCCACACGTTGTTTCAACGTGAAATTTGACGTAACTTTCACCTGAACACGTAACCACATCTTCTTCATTAAAATCAGATGAACATTACGTGCCAGTGAGTTGTACGTAAAAAATCACGTAACATTTATGTGATTTTAACGTAGAATGTGGATTTACGTAGAAATCACGTAGCTCTTACGTGAATTTCACGTGTTTCACGTGGAAACAGCGTGTCGATTTTTTGAGTGTAGTGTTGAGATGTGTAAATCGTGTTTTTTTTAATAATTTCATTCTACTGGGAAAAAAAGTACATCTACCCGGGGGCGACCCCGGCGTCGTGATTACCCAGCAAACACATGATCGTATATGATAGCGAATAAGAGTGAAAAGTGGAGGCGATATACGTACATTTTACATGAAGTCAAATGGACGGATGTACGTATATCGCCTCCACTTTGTACTTATATCCGCTATCACATACGGTTTTGTGTTTGCTGGGTAACATCCATACCTCTCACGCCAAAGTCACGAGCTCGAATCTCACCCCCGGACAAGTCACGAAAAATACCCAAAAGGTATTTGATTGACTACGACGGGAGATGAACCAGCCCAGGGCTGAAAATCTCGATAATAAAGGAACTAAAAAAAAAAAGTACATCTAAAGGGTGATACGGTCAAAATTTGGTCAAGGGAAAACGCGTGTAAATCGGTGAAATCGTTTATTTAAAAAATCAAATTAAATTTCTTTTTCAAGTTCAATTAGTATAAAATTCAGGAAAAATATTCAGTTAGGCTTCCGCTTTTCCAAATCCGAATTGCCGGGCCTTACGCTTGACCCCTGCCATCAGATTTTGTACAGCCACCTTGTCCACCTTCTTCGCCGCAGAAAGCCAGTTTGCCTTGAACTGCAGCTCGTCCTTAGCAGTTTTTTTGGTCTTCTTTAGGTTCCGCTTGACAATAGCCCAGTATTTCTCAATTGGGCGGAGCTCTGGCGTGTTGGGAGGGTTCTTGTCCTTGGGAACCACCTGCACGTTGTTGGCGGCGTACCACTCCATGGCCTTTTAACCGTAATGGCAAGATGCCAAATCCGGCCAAAACAGTACGGAACAACCGTGTTTCTTCAGGAAAGGCAGCAGACGTTTATTCAAACACTCTTTCACGTAAATTTCTTGGTTGACAGTCCCGGAAGCTATGAAAATGCTGCTTTTCAAGCCACAGGTACAGATGGCTTGCCAAACCAGATATTTCTTTGCGAACTTTGACAGTTTCGTGTGCTTGAAAATATCTGCTACCTTTCCCCTTCCTTTTGCCGTATAAAACTCCTGTCCCGGAAGCTGCTTGTAGTCGGCTTTGACGTAGGTTTCGTCGTCCATTACCACGCAGTCAAACTTCGTCAGCATCGTCGTGTACAGCTTCCGGGATCGCGCTTTGGCCGTCGTATTTTGTTTATCATCGCGATTTGGAGTCACTACCTTCTTGTAAGTCGATAGTCCGGCTCGTTTTTTGGCTCGATGCACGGTTGTAGACGATACACCCAGCTTATTTGCGGCATCTCGGAGAGATAGGTTAGGGTTTCGCTTGAAACTACCGGCAACTCTCTTTGTCGTCTCAGCGGCTTCCGGTTTTCGATTTCCCCCCGATCCAGACTTCCTGGCTGTCGACAAACGTTCCCCAAACACTTTAATTACATTTGTAACGGTTGATTTGGCAACTTTTAGCGATTTTGCCAACTTTGCGTGCGAGTAGCTCGGATTTCCGCGATGCGCGAGCAAAATTTTGATACGCTGCTCTTCTTGCTTGGACGGCATTTTGACAACTGAAGAGTGAATTCCAAAATCAAAATAGGAGCAACATTCTACACACACACACCTTCAAAATGAGGGGTGTTCAGGTTTTTTAAATGCAAAATTGAAAGAAATACGTCAAGTTGATATTGACCAAATTTTGACCGTATCGCCCTTTACCCTACGTACTAGTTATGGCTATACGTTCCTATTATGGTATGTTCCAATTATGACATATGGAATTCCATAGGCCATAATTGGAACACACCATAATAGGAACGTATAACCAAAACTGGTACACTCACCCTAGTGCTGCTGCTGGCGATGTAAAAACTATAAGGGACAGCCCAATGGGGTTGTAGGCAAAGTTGACGTAGGACTACGTAGCAATGTGTAATGAATTTTATTGTTATTATTTGTAATTGCCTGTATAAGAATAGAGGCTGCATTGATCGATTGGATCAAGAAGCCTTGCCGAAAATCAGTGCATAACACACGACCGGTTTATGTAGACAAAGTAAAACCGTTTGATGCATTGTCTGGTTCAACATGGTAGATTAGTTTCGTTCGTTTCGTAGAGTAACAATGAAACGTAAGTGCTGTTCTAATGGGACGTTGGATCGGCATGGATAAGTAAGTATTTTAGAAAATTCTATGATTTGCTCTTTACAAGTCTTTTGGCGGTGCTAGACTGCATTTAAATGTTGGTATGATGAAAGGGCAACGGATGTGCTGGCAGTGGTGATTGTGTTGATATGATCGACTAGCTCGACACCATTATTCGTATCGCGTTATATATTGTTGAAAGTCTGTTTGGGAATTCAAAGTCACTTATTAATGATATTTTTGAACATTGACTTGACAGTTCCAACTGATTGAAGCAACAATCTCAAAAATCTATCGAGAAATGATAAAGTTATTAGCGTTCAAAATGTTTCAAATATTCGTGACGGTTGCTATTTTTCAAATTTTCATTTGACCTCTACCCTAGCCGATGGACGTAGTCTAGGTCAAAATAGCGTGGGTGTTCGTAGACCAGCATTAGAAAGTAACTATGTGAGAAAATTCTATTGTACACTCTTTAGAAAGCATTTGGTGGCTCTGAAAAGGGCCGTGTGGTTTGAATGATGATACGGAAACGGTCGCATTTGCTACGATGGTTGAGAGGGTCCTGATCTTTATGGCATGAAAGATAGTTGAGGACCTGTTCGAAATATGAATTTTATAAACAAGTACATACAAAGTTTCCTTATAGAATATGTAACTGTATAAAAATCTAATTATGTTAATTGGTCATCAATTTAAACGATAATTTTTTTTTGCAGGAATTCAATAAACCCTTAATAACTTCTCCAAATGTTTGAAAGACGACTTTAGCTTAAAGATTTATTCGTTCCGATTGCTGCTCTGATACTTTGCAGCCATATTCTGCGACATTTCACTTTCTCTTTCAAACCCTTTCTCAAAACTATTTGATTCCTATTGCAAGGAAGGGACTCTATTCAACGCACTAAAACGAACATAAACACTTTCAAGCACTGATTGGATTTTGAAGAGAACATTGAACAACTTGTTATAATAAAATTATGTCTGTAATAGGGAAATCCTAACATGCCAGCAACCAGCGGGCTGCGATTGCAAAAGGCAAATAAACTTTAAACGACCCTGAGTTATTTTCTATACCGAAACATGATTTTAAGAAATATTTGGTATTTATCGAACAGAAATTGTGCGAAATTCAGGATCGGCCAGGATTTACAAATTCGGTAGGTGTCATGCGGATACAATGAGCAAACTCTTATAATAATTCAGTATAACATTCTTTCGAAATCAGAATAGTAGCCCTGAAGAAATCTTTTTATGTGAAATACATCATATAACAGTTATTGACATTCTGTCGAAATTTGTAACCAGGGCGCTAAACACAACGTTGCGTCTTATCTACATCATCTACAGGTATATCGATATCATCTTTAAACATATCCATATCATCATCAAATACATTTATATCATCTACATATATTTCGAAATCATCTACATATATATCTATACATATACATGTACATCATATCGTGATATGACTACCAACTGGATCATTCATTCATTTGATAAATTTGCCACGAGCTCTGCATAGCACACGACTGCATTAAAAATGGCTGTCCAGCCAGCCATTCGCTAGCGACAGCCGCTGAGCCATCGTTCTAGCTGGTTGCTCGTCCACGTACCCTTCTGCAGGGTACTTGCAACCGCCAGCTGCCAGAGCAGTACTGACCCATTGCCGCTCTGCACAGCTCCATTGCTGTCGAGCGAATGAAGAAAATTTGAAGGTGTCTCCCTTTTATATCGTGCACTGCTGCATGTGAGACGTTCCTTACTTAAATTTGAAGTCTGTGATAGGAAAGTTCTGTGCATTTAGTAAATTTACTCTGAAAAATCGGCATTATAAGACATCACCTTATATTTGCGTTAATTTCAATAGTTGAATGTTAAAAATCAATAGTTTTAAATATTGAAATCGAAGCGATCGATTGGTGCAAACATTTTGGAAATCAATCGTGAAATGACTTAGTTATTAACGTTCAAAACCTCTATACATTTTTCGTGACGCTCCAAATTTTCGAAATTCGAACGTGTACCCCAGTATTGAAAACACAGACATAGGACGTAGGACTGTCAAAAATGTTTAAATGCGTGAAAAAGAGAAAGCAGTCATAAAACAAGGCACTGTCTATTGTTTGCCAGAAGAGGAGGAAAGTTTGAGAGTCCACGAAATATAAGCAGGTGAAAGAGTTTGTCCCATTGCGAAACAAGTGTTAGTGGCAGCTTGTTTGCATTGATTGTGTATGAATTTGTGATAGCTGCTTCATGTGTTCCATTTTACATTGCGTTTTCTCAACAAAAAAAATCGATTTTTCTGAAAATACTGTTCGTGCCTGCTTGAAGAAAGTGCTGAATTGATATTTTTTTGGTTTGTCCATTTTTCGTGCTTGCTACGGATTCGCTGTCTACTTCGACAAAACTGGACAGAAGAGACTGGTGGATAATGGAAATCATTTAACCTCCCTCGGGTATTAAAAAAACTGACACATAAGACATTGGAGTCCATATTGACCCGGATTTCAACCCTTTCTAGAATTATGAAATTTCAACCTAGACAAAACATTCCAGACTAATTGTAGAGAGTTGCCGTCTTGGACAAAGTTTCTCAGTATGTCATTTGTCGTCTTTTGACATCATCATATTAGTTCCTGAGCATGCCGCAGAGATGGCACTGCAGTCTATCTTTGCTAAATGAAGCTTTAGAGAGTTGCCGTCTTGGGCAAAGTTTCTCATTATGTCATTTGTCGTCTTTTGACATTATCAGATTAGTCCCAGATCTTGCCGCACAGATGGCACTGCTGTCTATCTTTTCCAAATGAAGCGCTAGAGAGTTGCCGTCTTGGGCGAAGTTTTTCAGTACATCATTTGTCGTCTTGTGAGATTATCATATAAGCTCCAGATATTGCCGCAGAGATGGCGCTGCAGTCTATCTTTGTCAAATGAAGCTCTAGAGAGTTGCTATCTTAAACAAAGTTTCTCATTGTGATATTTCTCGTCTTTTGACGTAATCATATTAGTTCCAGATCTTTCAGCAGAGATGGAGCTACCCAACAAACATCGGTGCTGAATTAGAGCTTGTTCAAACAAATTTGGAGAAGCTATTCAGCTATTCTAGAACAAACAGCTGAATAGCTTCTCCAAATTTGCTTGTACAAGCTCTAATTCAACACCGATGTTTGTTGGGTATAGTCTATGTTTGTCAAATGAAGCTTGAGAGAGTTGCCACCTAAGGCAGAGCTTTTCGGTATGTAATATGTCGTCACTTAGCTCATTAAATTAAATTATCTACAGTTCTGTAGGACCAAAAATTTCTTAAACCATAAAAATAAAAAGTTAGAATTTTTATTATGAACATAAAGGGACCACCCTAGTCAGACCAAGGGATAGATCTTGTTTTTTTAATTGAGTCTGTCCAAGACATTATGTGTTCAAAGTAAATGATTTTCGAGTTATCGATTTTTGTCGCGATGTTTACCCAAGTAACCATAAGCATTATATGATAACACTAATTCGACCGACTATCAGCAACAGTAATGCCATTTAAAAAAATTTCAACAACTCCCATGCTATGTAGCATTACGTTTACATTAAAAATGGGATGATGCATTTCTTTACATCTTAAACAACATAACATTAAATACGCATTCAATGATTCATTAAGGAGTGTATCGAAAATAAGCTATCCACAAACTTTCTTTCAAATTATGTTGAAAACCGATATTTTATTCATACAAAAAATTGATCCTTTATTGTACGAGGTTAAACTTGAACATAATGAAGACCGGATGAAATTTAAGTTATTCCTTCACGAATTTTCGAACTTTGGATCGAATGCTCTTCATCAAGTTCCGGACAAGTGTTGCATCGCATTTTTTGGACGCTTGAGCCCAAATTTTTTTGAACTCCTGCATGTTCCCAGCTGCCTTACCAGTCTTCTTGAAGACCCTCTTCACGATTGCCCAGTAACGTTCGATGGGTCGAAGCTGAGGGCAATTTGGTGGATTGATATTTTTCTCAACGAAATCTATACCCTTTTCCGCAAGCCCATTGAGAGTGGTTTTGGCATAGTGAGCCGACGCAAAATCCGGCCAAAACAGTGGAGGTGTACTATGCTTCTTATATAAAGGCAACAATCTCTTCTGGAGACACTCAGATCGATAGATTTCCGCATTTATAGTTCCGGTAGTGTAAAAAATGGTTGACTTCAAACCACAGGAACATATTGCTTGCCATACCAGTACCTTTCGACCGAATTTCTCCACTTGAATCGACTTGTCCGCATCGCTCACATCCTCCCCAACGACGGCAGTAAAGTATTGTGGACCTGGAAGGGTTTTTGAGTCCTCCTTTACATAGGTCTCATCGTCCATCAAAACGCATGCATCCGGACGCTGCAAAAGACGCGAATACAATTTCCGGGCCCTTGTTGCTGCTCGCTTCTTCTGTTCTGCACTTTGTTTCGAGATTTTCTGCTTCTTGTAGGTCTTCAGGTGGTTTCGCCTCTTGATACGCTGGATCATTCCGACACTCGTTCCTGCTTTTTTGGCCAAATCACGTATTGACATTGATTTGTTCTTCATGATTAGAGATACCACTTTCTGCTCCAGTTTCGGGTTGGAAGAACCGGGTTTTCTGCCTCTTCCTCGTAGCTCATACAAAGAATAGTGTTCCCCAAACTTATCAATGATGGTTTTAACACTCGCATGATGAATTCCAAACCGATTCGCCAATTTTCGCATAGTAATACCCTTCTCACTTATCCATGTGTCCAGAACCTTAATTTTCACTTCCTTCTCAATACGCGACATTTTGAAAACGCAGAATTTGAACCGCACAAACAAGTAAACAAAAGAAAGCTGACAGTCAAACGCACAGCATGCAGTGTTCAGAGCATAAAAAACCATCACAAATACATGCGCACAACGCAAATGTATGTGGATAGCTTATATTCGATACACTCCTCATTGCATTATCTCAATAAATGCTTCATTGCTAGTTAAAAAGTAGCATTATCATCTGGGTGCCATTTTCGAATTTGACTTTGGAAATGAAAAACAAATGAGCTGGCTGCCTCTCAGATCCATAATTGTCATCTTCATTCTACTAAACTTTGGAATTTGCAGCAGCAGGCTTGGTTCTTAAAATTTCGGGAAAAAATATGGGTACATTACGAAGAGCCTCGGGTTTATTTTTTATTTTTGTTGATTTTCAGAAGGCTGAGCATTTTTTCCAACGAGGAATCTTCATTCTCATATCGTTTTCTTTTTTTATCCAGTTTAAACCTGGTCCGGGTATCGGTAGGCTGTGCTTTTGAGCGAAGAAGACGCTTTTTCCCCCGCCATAGTTAAAATTTTGGGAAAATTGAAAAAATAATCGTGTTTTTGATCGAAATTCACATTAAAAATGTGCCAAAGGGCTTCCCAACGGGTTTTGCTCACTGGTGTTGAACAAATCTATGCATTTCCGATCGATTTTCATAGGATTTCCATATCCGAAAATAGTGCTTTTCCCCTCTGTTGTGCGTGAATTGATGAGGAGGAGTCGAAAAAAGCTGATGTCTAGCCATAATGAAAGCATTGGATATACTTAGTGCCAAGTCTCCCCCGGTTGGTATGAAAAAGATTAACTTGAAATCAATAGAAGCATAAAGTTGCCAGAAGGCACGAAATGCTTTTAGAGACTCTAATTACTCTATATTTTTGAATCATTTTCAGATGGATTAGATCATGAGTCGTTAAAGCCTGAATTAGTTTTTCAGCATTTCGGCATAACGTTTACATATAATATTCTACTCACATAAACATCCGGTATGATACTGTCGTGATATGCCGCAATTCACTCTTAGACATCTTACTTTCAATCTCAGGGAAACGACCAAAAGAACACTTTTCTTCTTGTAACAAGTTATATTGTTATTTATTTATTGTCTGGAAAATTCACATATTCCCAAATGTAGCACTTAGTCAAATGGTTCTTGTCTTCTAGAACTAAGCGCGATGGAAGTGAGTTAACGCGTAGTAACGGCCGTGGTGAGAATATCACCATGAATATCTCATATGTGCATAGCATGTTACCATTTGCGAATGCCTTTTCTCTGTTTTCCTCTCTTCTGTTCTCTTGTTCTCTTTCCCGAGCAGCATCGAATAACTTGATAACTGGCTTTGGTATTTAAGAGCGCTATCCACAGGGATATAAAGAATCTCCTTCCAACAACAAGATTGAACAATTGGTCAAAACAGCAAGCTATCTAACATGAGGATGCCCCAATGGGCGGGGAGAAGAGCCCGCCCTCTATTCACAAACTGTTAGCAATGGAGAGTTGGCATTCCCACTCTCCCCATCCAGAGTGCTTCAATCGGGTGCCGTGATGGTCCCTCCCATCTCCATGAAATATTTATATAATGGTGTATATAAGTCTTGATAAAAGTCATGCTCGTTAGGTTCAAAAGCGTGGATTTTCAGGCAACATAACTTTGACTACCTATAAGTTCAATGCGAAAATCAAATGATAGTTAGTGACAACAAACGTATGAACGTTCGTTTTTCAAAATGCTTTGATATTCAGTTATGTAAACAGGTTCATTTTCAATATGAATTTCGAAATGTCAAAAATGAAATTCAATAAACTACAATGAATATCAATTACCTGTCGCGATCGTAAAAAATGCAAGGGCAGGGGGTATTCTTGCCCAACATTATTAGCATCTACAGTACAGGCAGAAATAAAGTGCTCACCAGCTAAAAAATGATTGCCATTATTATACCAATTTTGTATTGATGCAAAAATATAATGTCTACTCGACCAAAATGCAGCTTTTGTATAGCATTATCATTCTGTTTATTCAAAATCATGATTAAGTTTGTATAGCTTAGTTTCTGATGTATCATATGCATGTGAATGTTTTTCCGCCTGGCAGAAAAAAAGTGCTCAAAACCGACATATAATTTTCTTGAGTGCATCTTGCATGACATTGCCTACCAAACTGTCACAGCACATTCAGCCTAGCAGAAGGTGTCGAGCACTGTTTGTTTTGGTTCTGTTCGCGCCGGTTCGGATTTCGTTTGAATGTTGAAAATGGATTCGAAACAAATTAACCTATCCGTACGAAAATTAATTGTGAGGGACTGTCAACAGCAAATATCTATGCGTAAAATTGCCGTCAGATATGGAGTGAGTTATTCTGGTGTTCGCAAAGTTTGGATAAAGTTTCAGGAAACCGGATCAGTAGCTGATAGACATGGACGCGGGCGGACTCCGCGTGAAGACACCAGAATTATTCGTGAAACCAGGAAAAATCCAACAGTTACGAGCAGAGTGATAAAGGAAAATCTGCAGCTGAGTATTTCAGAACGCACTGTGCGCTCCAGGCTTCAGGATGCAGGTTTAAGGAGCAAATTGGCAGTACGTCGCCCATTGATTCAAAAGAGAAATAGAGTTAAACGGTTAGAGTTCGCTAAAAAATACGCCGAGAAACCAGTTGCGTTCTGGAAACAAGTTTTATGGTCTGATGAGAGCAAGTTTGATCGATTTGGAATGAAAGGGCGTTCTAAAGTGTGGGTTAAACCTGGCGAATGACTTTTGGACCGGAATGTGCAAAAAACCGTAAAACATGGAGGAGGAAGCATAATGGTGTGGGGGTGTTTTGCTTGGTCTGGAACTGGTAATTTGACTCAAATCGATGGTATAATGACGGCTGATAGGTACATAGACATTATTAATGAAAACTTGGAGGAGTCTTTGTTGAAAGTTAGACTGGAAGACAAGTTTATCTTTCAACAAGATAATGATCCGAAGCACACGGCCCGTAAAACCATGACGTTTTTCCGTGGATGTCGCATAAAACTTCTTGAATGGCCACCGCAATCACCAGACTTGAACCCAATTGAAAATCTATGGTCAATTCTCGATCAGCAAGTTGACAAAGGAGAGGTAACAAACAAAAAAAAGCTCTTCGAAGCCCTCGAGTGCGCCTGGCAAAGAATCAACGAGAACCATCTGAAAAACCTAGTTGAAAGCATGCCTCGACGTCTTCAAGCAGTCATCAAAGCTAAAGGAAGTCACACGAAATATTAAATTCAATGTTTTTGGTTTTGAAGTAAACATATTTATCACGGATGAGCACTTTATTTTTGCCACTGAATTAAACAGTTGTTTTGTTTATTGTTTTGTTAAAAAAGTTACATGAATAATTTTTCGTTTGTTGTTTCTCATTTCGAAAGAAGAATTGAAGTCATTCATTTTGACCCAATATGTTACCACTGAATCGCTGCAAATCAAAAAGTTGTATTGAGAAAATAAACATAAACCAACGTGAGCACTTTATTTCTGCCAGTACTGTATTCTTCTGGGACGATGATGTCGCCCTGGTTGTTCCATGTTCGTATTAGGATTCAAAATAACTTAATAATAAAAAATAATAAAAAAATCATCAGGACAAGAAGGATATTAACACATATCTAATTTTAATTTATTTTTCAGTAACAATCCATTGGTAGTATCATTCAAGTTTGAAATTTGAATAAATTGGCATGTCTGTCTATAATTATATCCTAATATTTTGTGTACAAAATATACTAAATATTAAATAACATATAACGGGGAAAGGGAGGGACCATCAGGGCACCCAAGTAAAACGATTTGGATAGGGAGCATGAGACTGCCTCCTCCCTATTGTTAACATTTCGCGAAACGAGGGCGGGCTCTTCGACCCCATCTATTGGGTTTATTCTGTCAATCGAGGGCTCGATTCTAGTGCTGTGAGTGTGAACTTGCTTTTGGAAGGAGATTCTCCTCCCTATATTCGCGGGTTTCGCGTAAGTGTCTCTGCTTACGGGCCCGCCCAAACGTTTTTGGCCCTTCATACAGGAGCTTGATGATCACAAACAATAATAGAATCCTGATCAAATCGTTTTTCAGATTATTCCACTGCTATGGAAAGTTACCTTGCTACAATAGATGGTAGTATTACATCATCATCATCATCATGAAATGCAAGCTTGCCGATGGATACTCAAAAAAACAGTGACAGCAAATGTTTGACCCCATTCATTGCAGCAAAAAAAATTCAGTTGGCATGGAAGTGACAGCGGTAACCATGAAAACCGAGAAAGTAAATATCATCATTACCTTGGGATAAAATCATTTTCACTTCTCATGAATATTTTATGAAAATTCAAGGCATTGACTACAAGCATTCTTATCTATAATAAATGATCTTCATTCGGTTGATCCTGAAATGCAAGAAATGTTGTAAAATGTTAAAGAGAAGAATTCTGTGGTTCGCGCTCAAGCACGTTTTCGTTCGTTTTCAGCGATAGCAGCATTTCACCAAAATCTTGACTTGAGGTATCCTGAAAAAGTTTGTTAAATCTATTGAAATTTTACAAACTAACATTTATATATATTAATTCACTGTTGCCACGGCCACTATTTGCTACTTGATTCTGATTTTAAAACAGCAATCCGCTTTTATTTTTGCTGACCTAATAGTTATTGCTACCGAGTAAGGAAAGGGACGATTCAAGTGGAAGAGAGTTAAAGATAAGTGGGCAAAAAGACAATAAGTAATGTTTAAATCATCTATGAAGTAAAATTAATAACACAATATTACCAAATATAATGAAAAATACATTCAGCAATAAGTGCAAAAGCCTACCACAGGTTCCCTTATTTTCAAAAGCTTGCCACAGCTGTAATTTTCTGCGTTAAATACTGGACATATCCCAAGTAACAATTTTAGTTTTAATCCAGCCGTATTGCACTCCTCCCGGCTTTGTTGATAAAATTACATTCAAAACTGTTTTGTCTACCAACACCTTCTCTATGCTTCTTTAAAGCCGAAATTTGTACAAAATGGGTCACTCTATCGACGGTTGTGAAAACAAGTTAATAAAACCTTTATAAGAACATAAAGATTTTGAAAATGTTCTAGTAAAAGATGTTATGACCACTTGAGATCCTTCATAAAACCTATTGGCTGCCATGAAAACCAGAATGTGGCCAAATGGCCACAGCTGTCAAACTTCACTGTGAAATCGAGGTTGGTTTTTGTTGTTCTGCTTTGTTCGATTCTCTGCTCTTCTGATTCATTTAGCAGTAAAAAAAAAGGTCTAGTGTTGCGGGAAATTTTGTTTGATAGCAAAATAACCAAAACTAATTGTGTTTTCTGCAGCGCATTATGCTCGAAATTATATGTGCATTTATTTTCATGGTGAATATTGGCATGATAAGAGCTGAAAATTAATGCGCCTCGGAAATTATGCGAATTTACAACAACATAAATCAAATGAAAACAAATATAGTCGATAAATTAATCATGAATTTCCTGAAAAGTGCCTGGAACTGGATGATATCTAAAAGAATGCTGAAATTAGTCTCCGATCTACAGTTTATTGGCATACCATTGAAAATTTTATGAATTTATTTTTCCACACTTCAATTATTTCTTATATTTGAATATGGCGATTGGAAAAAAATCACAGTTTTGCCATAATGCCAATTTTTCTTCGCAATGGCTACTATAAAACTACTTGGTCTTATGGTGACTTCCTTCAATGCCAATTAGCCGTTTAATGCATTTACTGGAGGCAAAATGGTTTTCAAATGCTTTTTCAACTGACCATAATAAGATCATATCAATGAGTCCTAAAACGGCATTTCAATACAGCATTTTACGAGTTCATAAAGTCGACATAAAACCTTTGATAGGAATAAAAGGAATTTGAGAAACAAGGTTTTAAGATCGTTGTAAACAAGCTGTGTAGGTTCTCATAAACCTGACTAAAATATGAAACCTATTGGTAGCTCTTGGTGCCATAATAAAACCAAATTGATTTCAAGTGGCTTTCATAAAACTTTAATAAAACTTAATATAGCAGGATGGTTTTAGCAATGTTACTTGGGATATGCAATGCTAGATGTCATAAATTGAACGTATGTTTCGTGTTTAAGCTAGATACAGCCTAAATCAGGTTTGTTGTATGAAAATGTGAAGGTCATGATATGATGGAAATAATACGATGTTGTAAAGAAATACTACATAATGTACATATAATAATTAAATGCCGCTATTTGCCTCTCCCGCTGCGATGTTAGATGATTGAAACTCTAAAATAGCGAAAATTTCAACAATTTCCTAGTGGGCCCATAAATGATTCTTTATGTCTGTAAAATAGAAGATGTAGAAGATGATAAAATATGTTAGTTTTTGAAATAATTATTTTGGACGAAGTTTTTTGTTTTTTTGTTGTAGAATTTGTCGTATATAATCTTCTCTCTAAAAAAAATGTAAAAAACCATCCTATCTTTTCAAATACATAACGTGAGTTAGGTGGGCCAAAACTTACAACGATGCAAATGCGAAGCTGAAAATAGCATAAAAAAATATCGTGAAGGGATGTTATAATATAAAATGATAAAAACAATTATATTTGTAATGTCTGCATGCCTGCTGATCATGCTGCAATTGTAGACGGACTTGCATTATCATAGCCACGGGGGAAGAAAACAATTCAAAATTATTATACAATACTTAGGAATTCCTGCCTGCATCGCCTTGGTGCGGCTGCCACCTAATGTTTAGTTGACGCGATACAGAATTTCTTACTCAACCGCTGGATGCCAGGACAGATGCTCTGTGAGCTGCACCTCCTTGGTGGAAAGACGCTCGGCACGCACCTCCACAATCTAGCTGAAGTCAGAAGGACAACAGTGCCCAGGCTGCACTACCAGCTAAGTACGCAACCCTTAGCTGGCGGTCTTTGTCATCTCTTGATCCGTGGAAGCATGAGGTAGGAACTTGTGAGGACCATAGCAATGTTGTTGATAAATTGTTAACAAACATGTTAAACAACACCATTGTACAGCTAGTACTAGGTAGCTAACATGTTATAAAAAAAAAACCCAAGCAACACAGTTTGTATTTAACAAGTCTATAGTACTGTCAAATGACAAAAACAGGTTATCAATATAAGTATATAATACTTTATTACATACTTAAAAATGACGTAAAAAGCGCAAAAAGTTAAACATAAAATGGAAAAAAATTATCCTCATGCAAAAATATAACATCCCCAAGCGTGAGATTTGAACACTAGTCCTTGGCGTGACAGGTTTGTAGCTTCTTTGCTAAGCCAACTATGCAGAGTATCTATGATTTGCTTCCCGTTGGCAGTGAAACCACAACAAGTTCATCGTTATGAAAGAAAAAAAACACGTTTTGCAAAACATGATTGGTGTAATTTAATTTCAACAGTATTTAGAACTACCCATAAAAGCCTGCCCTGTTCATGTTTTATAAATGTATGGACCCATGTTTTAATGAGCGATAATAAAGTATTAATCACTTGCAGCAGTGAAAAAAGTATTTTTAGCTCGCTCCAAACTTGACATGTTTTGCAATACGTTTAAAAAACGTTTATAAAACATATAATTATAAATTATTCTACGAAGATGGTTTGTGTGTTACTTGTTCTTCTTATTTCCAATAATTAAAAATTCATATCAATGGTTCGAATTGAAATTCGCGATCTATACGATCCATCCACCACGGCACCATACGGGCATCCAAGCGTGATAACATTTAACAACGCCAGACTCAACCGTAATGCCTGAAACAATAGCCACTTGAAACGCCCTGCTCTAAAAACACCATACGTTCAATTGCTCTCAAATCCTTTTATGGCGCAGTAAAAATGAGAATTCGTTTAATTTCCGCATTCAGCGTCATCGCGTCAGCCGCGTTAGTTGTAAGCAGCACCAGGCAAAGCTGTCTTCGGTGATGCATTTCCCCACCACAGAATTCCAGTAATTATCGCATTTCCAAAATAACCAACCATCAACTAATCCATCAACAAACTGGAGATCTCAATTCTCCTACCGCTGAAAGAACGAGCGCAAAAAAAAAAACCTGCCCAAGCACCCCAAAAAAGCAACATAATGTTCGCTATCTTTTCAACATTTTCCACTTTTATTGATTTTTCCTATCAATATTTTATGCACTACAGCGAGGAGTAACGCGAAAGCAAGCATTAACATGGCACCAGCAGCAGGTAAGAGTGAGAGCAAATGGCTCCCGCTCCCACTCGCTCCCACCCGGGTCTGGGGTTGGAGCTGAAGCGCGCAGACAACATGAGTTCTCTTCAAGTCCATTCGGAATCCTTGGCCGCGGCGGTTGGGGTGGCGGAGGAAGGTGGCCGTAGCTTCGATGCAGGCAAGCAAGCCAAATACATGCTCTCACAATCCACTTGTGAGTAGGCGACGGATGGATGAGGCGGTTGGAGGGTGTAAAGTCAGTCCTTTTCCATCGGAGAGAACATCCGGAGGATGCCACCAGCTGCTGAACGCTTTTTCTGTTTCGTTTTTGAAGAAAAATCAGATGAAAAACTCGACCGGATCTAACACATACCCACTCAGTTCGTTTGTGTGAGACTGTGTATTTGCGCTTTGTAAATGTGTCATCGCCATCATATCTCCGGTTCGTTCATCGGTTGTTTGGGAGAGGGGTGAGGGATGGAGGGTTGCGGCAGGGCGGCTGGTGGTGGGAGGAAGAATACGAGAAACACTGCTGAGGTGAATTTGGCGAGCAGAGTAAAAAGGGGGGAATCCTATCCGAGCTTCATTCAAGTATTTGTATTGGCGTCTGTGTTGCTGCTGCTTGCATGACGAGTTGGCTCGATTTACTGGTGTTGGATGATGAAGATTGGAGTCACGAGCGGAAATGATGGGCACCAGTAATCTAAACTGTAATAAGAAAAATTCAAGCCACTACCCTTTTGTTGTTGGTATTAAAGTGCTGCAAGGTAAGGGTCTTCTGCTGGTTGTACGTCAAACAGAACACGTGCCCATCAAAGGTTCATCCAAGTGGGCAGTGATCGGTGGGCCATTCAGTTGGGTGCATTAAATTTTCAGCTGTCTGTCTGTCTATCTGTGAAAGCCTCTCAATCGAGCAGTAGTGCCTTTCGTTTACTCTTGAAAGGTCCTACGTTTCAGAGTGGGGTGGATTTAGGAAGGGCAACAGTATGCAACGAAATGTCATCATGGTTTTGATATAACATTTTGTGGTACTTTTGAATAATGAAATCAACTATAAAAGATGGGACGTCCTCGTCTAAGTCTCTCCCACGTTAAAATCATGAGTTCAAATCTCACCCCGAACAGACAACAAAAAAACAACAAATGTGCTGAAATGCCATAACGGAAAACGCATTACCTGCAGGCTAAAAATCACGATAAGAAAAAAAAATTAAAAACTTCAAAAGACGTCCTGGGGTTGTGCAAACTGTTGACGTAGAACTACAAATTGTGTGTATTAAAACACATAATACATTTTAACATAATTGTTAGTTTTCTCTAGTTAAATTGCAAGCTGCATGGAAAAAAATAATGAATGTTAACAGACGCGTAAAATTTACCCTCGTTTAATTGCAAGCCAAAGCAAGCGTAAACAACGTAATTGTTTGCAATCATTCAAACAACACACAACATTGTTTGCAATATTCTATACAACAGGCCAGATTCTAGATATATCTAGCTAAAACTTACATGCAAGATCCCTTTGATTTATGCTAAATCTAGCATTCCCTTTATGTGCATTAGATAATGCAGAAAATTAAATGTAAAATGTGTTTTAAATGTGTTTCTTTCAAACTGTGTAGTTGGGTCTTTTACAGTACCGTCAGTGGTATCATCCACACACTAAAATCTCAGCTGTCTTGCAGCCAAGACTGCTGATTCGGAAGCGTAACAAGTTTATCGCAGGCCTTAACTACAAAAAAAAAAAATTAAATTTAATTAAAAAACACACAAAAAGAATCATTCACAAAAAAAAAAAAAGATTCATAAAAAAAAAAAAAAAAATACCACAAAAGAGTTTTTATAAAGAAAGCAACCAACCAACAGTAGACAAAAACTAATGAAAACTAAGAACAAAAACCTGTAAGTTTTGTCGCTTTTAAGCGCGGCTTGTAAACAAGGCCATTTTCCCTTGGAAATTGTCTGGGGAATCGAATGGAACTGATTTCAATCACCGCACGAATATGGTTGTGGAGTTATAGAGCTTATTTTACCTCACTTCCCCTTATATTCTTGAATAATTTATAGATATCTTTGTACGGAGAAGCTCAAGATCAACAAAATAGTGCTAATCCCATGTAAAATTTCCTGGAAAATCGAATAGAAGCTGTTTCAACTACCGCACAGTTCTGTGACCGAAGATATGGCTGGTTTTACCCCACTTCCCCATATATTATTGAATAATTTATAGATATATTTGCTCGGAGTAGCGAGAGTGGTCTACAAGATTAACCAAATAAAACTAGTCCTATGTGAAATTTCCTGAAGAATCGAATAAAAGTTATTTCATTTACCGCACGGCTCTGTGAACAAAGATATGGCTGATTTCACCCCACTTTCCCTTATATTATTGAATAATTTATAGATTTCTTTGCTCGGAGTTGCACAAGATCAACAAAATAGGACTAATCCCATGTGAAATTTCCTGGAAAATTGAATAGAAGCTGGTTCAACCACCGCAAGGCTCTTGCGGTCCGCAATTGTTGGAAATAGATGACGTTACTACCGCTGTTGCTGCTAACAATGGCATCCATCAAACAGGTTTTGGTCAGACTCTTCCGAATTATTTGCTGAGTGGTTCGTTCGTGGCGCGATCAGCTAGAACATTGGGTGCTTCTTCACAAAGGTTCACCCGAGAGCAAAAAAAAAGAAGGCTTCGTTTAGCTTGAACAGGAACTTCACGCCGTTAGCTATTTGCCGATAACTAGTGCCAGAAGCTTGATTATTTCCATAAATTTGTCTCACAATGCATTGCTATCTTTAAAACCTAAAAACCCTTTTGAACATAACAGTGAATATAGAGTGTTGGACAAAACACACGCATCCAACCAAACACGATCATAAAATTGTACAGTAAAAATTTGTGGTAAATTAACAAAAGGAAAAATGCATTCAAGTGATCAATATAAACTTAATTTAAATCTATTGTGTCGAATAAAGCAGAATTTATTCACAAACACTGATAAAGGTATCAAAAGAACAAAACAAGAAATTATCCTACTGGACAAAACAAAAATGCAACCTCGTATGTTGGCCACCAGATTGACCTTTCAATATTTCGTTGCGAATCCATTTTCGTCGGTTCCCGAGCAGGAGACAAGAACATTTGAATACATAATCTTGATCTTGATAACTGGCCTTGGTATTAAAGAGCTCAGATTAAGAGGTAAAATACCTAAGCAAAATACCTAAGAATTGCAAGCAAAATATCTCTCGAATAACAAAACTTGTTATTTCGGATACCTGGGAATACCAGAGAGGAACGTTTTTGATATTGTCTTACCTCAGTTTGGTATTCGCATAACATTGTGGGAACAATTTTATGGTATTACCCTCAGGTATTTTACCTCTTAATCTGAGCTCTTAAATACCAAGGCCAGTTATCGAGTTACTCGTTCCTGCTTGGGCTATTTTAAAATAAGTATCTGGGGGGGTTATTTTAAAATAGGTATCTGCATTTTAAATAGGTATCTGTTGAGGAATGTGTCCAATCTTTTGGCTATTGAAATGTAAAGATATGAGCATTCAAAATTACTTGATCAGATTAAATGAATCACATTGGGTCGAAATTACTATTTAGAGTAATGATCTGAATACCTAGCGTCACAAAATCTAAACACAAAAATTAATTCGAACAAACTTTAAATGTTTATGGGTAAAATGTCATGATTTTTCTTGTTTCAACGACATAAGTCTCCCATCGCATATTTCAATATCTTGTTCTCTCGACATCTTGTCATTTGTCATTTTGTCTTTCGACCATTTGTCCTGCATCTGCGACCGAATGAACAGCCGAATTCCCAAACAAATGCTCATTGAATATTAATAACTTTTTTTTTTTGTTTTATTATAGAGACTTCATTAATAACTTATTTAAGATGCATTGTCACTTCGGATAGTTGAACGAACAAATCCCAGAAACTAAAGGGTGTCCACAGTTAAATTGCATCACTTTAAACTCGTCCACAAAAACAAGTCTCTCAACCGATTGTCATGATATATTCAGGGAATAAAATACAATGTATAATCTTGGTTCAGGTATTTTTGTTTCACTGTATTTCTTTACCAAATCCAAAGGCCGAACTTTCTTCTTAATACCACGCATAAGATTTTGTACAACGCTTGAACCGGCATTTTTTTCCGCTTTCAACCATGACTTCAACATTTCCTGTTATGTAGTGACAATTTTAGGATGCTTACGAAGTTCGTGCTTCATTATAGCCCAATGTTTTTCAATTGGCCGCAACCCTGGAGAGTTTGGGGCATTAAGATCCTTCGGCACGAAATTGACACCATTCGTCTTTACCACTCCAGAACATCCTTGGAGTAGTGACAAGAGGCTAGGTCCGGCCAAAAATTGTAGGAACGTTGTGTGTTTTGAGAAACGGAAGCAGTCGTTTTTTCAGGCATTCATGTATACTTGCCCATTTACAGTTGAAGTTGTCACGAAAGGCATGCTTCGTTTTCCACACGAACAAATCCCCTGCCAAATCATGAATTTCTTGGGGAACTTTGACACTTGCTGTTTCCTGAGAGACTCTGAAATATCGAACTTGTCTTTCGCAGTCACATACTGGTTGCCGGGAATTTGTTTAAAGTCCACTTTTACGTGTGTTTCATCGTCCATGATGCAGCAGTGTGGTTTCGTCAACATTTGTGTGTACAGCTTATGCGCACATGTTTTAGCTGTTCAATTCTGTTTTTCATTGCGATTTGGAGCTTTCTGAACTTTGAATGAACGGAGCCCGGCTCGTTTCTTGGCTTTCTGCACGAAACTTTAGGTCAAGTGCAGCTTTTCTCGACATCCTGAACGGAACAGTTGGGTTTGCGTTTAAAGGCAGCAACCACTCGCCTGTGATCCTTCACACAGTACAGAACATTCACTCACTTAAAAATATTTCACGGGCTCGGTTAAACATTTAGCTGAATTCACTCGCATTTTCATATTTAACTGATAACTCGGCAAAAAATCGAACGATGCCGAATCTCAGCATCACTTGAAACTGAAATATCGGGTATCTTCATTATTAAACCGATTCTCAGCAACACTGGGAGCCGAGCACAAACTTTAACCAAACTTCAACGGACTTCAGCTGTCTATCATGCCAAAATATCGGTTTAGCAGTGTTATAAGCCGGAGCTCGGCTTTTTATCTATAAAGCGCCATGCGCCATATTGTTTTCATTCGCAAGTGGAGTGAGTCGTATGTTGTTTGTGGAACGGTGAAGAAACATACATTTACTGGCACTACATCAATGATTTAAATGATAAAATACATAATACACAACCTCGTCAACAATTTTACACCGATTCACCCGATTCATGGCTGCTTCTCTCCATCCTCGGTGGCGCCCCACTCTCTCAAGTCTTACCTGATCCGCCCATCTAGCTCGTTGTACTCCATGTCTTCTTGTGCCAGCCGGATTTGACGCAAACACCGTCTTTGTAGGGTATTGCCTATAGGCATGAAATATTCAATATTTCGATGAAAATCTAATTCAAAATTTCTCATATTTACACACAATTTAACCGAAGTCTCGGTTAACCTCATTTCTAATTTGTTTCAAATTTTACCGATGTATCAGTATCGTGCCGAGATTCCCAGTTAACTATAGACTGTTCCAGAAAGTATAAGCACACTTTCAAAATAACAAAAAAGTCATGTTTTTTTTTTTAGTTTTAATAATTTTATTTGGCAAATCATATTTGTATTTGTGTTTAAAAATGATATTTTACTCTCGTTTAATCAAAATCTTTAATCATAGCCAAGACTCCTAATTTTTCCTCGAACATGACCCATTAGCTTCTGCACAGTGGTACTTCCCACCATTTTGACCACTTTTGGCCAATCTTTTTTAAATTTTTGGATGTCGTCCGCTGGTTTTATGAATTTTCGAAGCTTTGCTTTGCGAAGCTTAACGTATTTCTGAGTGTTCATCGTGATGTACGGACTAGATGTTTTACCACATTCGCATATTGCCTGCCAAACCATAACCTTCTTACCATATTGTTCGGTAAAAATTGCCTTCTCCGTTTCGGGGATGTCTTTGTCTTCGCTTACAGTATAGAATTGTGGTCCGGGAAGCGTGACGTTACTCGACGAGGTCCCTAGTTTTGTCACAACATCCCGAACGGAAGTCGCTGGTTTTCGCTTGTAGGCATCCCTGATCTTTTAATCGATACCCGGACTAACAGGACCGGATTTCCGACCACTCTTCGGCGCATCTTCAAACGTACACTGTTCTCTATATTTTCGAATCGCAGATCGTACCGCTCCGACGCTCACACCTTCTTCCTTGGCCAATTTGTGCACCATACTTTTTCGTTGTTCCGGAGTAAGACCGCGCATTTTGATAGGTAACACAAAACTGAGCTCGTTTTTGATGCTATGTCATTCAGAAATGTGCAAACAAAACGACGCAGCAAAAACATGATGAAATATTTCATTATATTCAAAGTGTCCGTTAAAATGTGTGCTTCTACTCTCTGGAACAGTCGTTATATGAGTTTTCAGTTTGACCTGAACCGAGATTATCGGTTAACATAAAAAAGCCGAGATCGAAACCGAGAGGTCGGCTGTGCGGATCTCGGTTTCAGAAATAATTCTAAGTGGTTTCAGAAATAATTCTAGCTCGGTTTCAGAAATAATTTTAATTCTTTCAAAATCCTTCCGATGGCTCGGTGCGAAAGAAGTGGGCTGTTCCTTCAACTCCATTTTCGAAACTACGAAACATTTCACAATGAAACTCAAGCAGTGTAAACAATACACGCTGAGGTCATTTCACCCAAAATTTCGTTGAAATCTACCTAAAGGGCAAAATGTTACCGCTTATTGAAAGTGATGCAATTCAACTGTGGACACCCTTTACAACGATTTTACATGCCTAACTTTGATAGAATTCTTGTTGCAGTGCAGCATAAGGCTTCCCAACAAACATCGGTGTTGAATTAGAGCTTGTTCAAACAAATTTGGAGAAGCTATTCAGCTATTCTAGAAGAAACAGCTGAATAGCTTCTCCAAATTTGCTTGAACAAGCTCTAATTCAACACCGATGTTTGTTGGGTTGTTCGCGACTAAATCTGGACACCCCTAAATACGTGTAGCTCTGGAAATACTTCATCACCGCGTGAAATATTTCGCAGACTGATGAACGTGTGTCTGTTCATTGTGTAAAATAAATTTTTGGTGATACTACACGCTTTAAGATCGAAGATGGCGTCGAAAGAACAGCACGTACAAAAAGCAATTGTGTGCGGTAGTAATGAAAATCCGGATCTGTCAGTAAGAAAACTTGCAAAAAAGCTTGGTTTTCCTGCAAGCACTGTCCATAACGTTCTTTAATCTTTCGATACACGTTTGACAACAGCCAGGAAGGCTGGGAGCGGAACAAAAACGGATCTCAGGAACCACCAGAAGGAAGCGAAGGTGAAGCAAATATTGCAGAAGAGACCAGATCTTACGGAACGTACTGTGGCTGGAAAAAAAAATGTCCCAAACTTTCGTGCATACTTCCAAGCACCGGCAAAATATGAAGTCGTTCAAGGTGAAAACTTTACCGAGCCGTAATGATAAACAGAATGTGACGGTTAAAACCCGGGCTCGCAAGTTGTATCGCGAATATTGAAGAAGTTTTCCTGCGTGATAATGGACGATGAAACTTATGCTCTGGAAGACTTTAAGCAGCTTCCCGAAATGTCTTATTATACTGCCATGCAACGGAATGGCGTAGAGGAGCATTTCAGGACGAATAAAAAGGCCAAGTTTCCCAAAAAAATATTTGGTTTGCAGCTGTGGTCGAGCAAGCCAAAGCTTCATCACTACCGGAACGGTAAACAAGGAAATACACCTTGAAGAATGACTAAAGAAGCGGTTGTTACCATTCCTACGCAGCCATGACGCTCCCTCGCTATTCTGGCCTGATTTGGCATCTTGTCACTACGCCAAAGATGTTTTGGAATGGTATAAAGCAAATGGAGTCCATGTTGTACCGAAAGAGGCGAATCCACCTAACTGCCCGGAGTTGCGACCTATCAAGCGGTATTGGGCTCTTGTGAAGAGAGAACTCTCTCAATATAAACAATAGCTACAAATTTAGAAAAATTTCAGAAAATCTTGGACAAAAGCAGCTAAATCGGTTGCAGAGAAGTCTGCACATACTCTAATGGCTGGAGTAAACTCAAAAGGTCGTAGTTTCTTCATGCATCCTAATTTAGTTACTGTAATTAGTTTTAAGATGATTAATAATGCACAATTATATGAATACAAAATGCATGTTGGATTGAACTAACAGCAAATTCGTTTTATTCCAAATTTAATCTGTCCAGATTTTGTTGCGAACAAGCCTTACATGCCCTAAATTTTGTGAAATCTTTGTTGTTTCTAAGATTAGTGCCTACAAATATTGTAAGTGACGAAACAAATTGGGAATAATGGTAGATTGAGTATTCTTGCGGGTTTCACCTGAGAGCATTTTGATAACAAATCCTGTAATGTGCGTAGTTTTTTGAAAATTATATGAATTTATTTTTTCGCTCAACTACACCGTGTCCAATATATTCTAGTACACTTTTTCCTTGCATTGGTGTCGTGCAACTACTCAACATGCTTCACGTATGTGTTGGTGTAGTTTTGCATTATATTTATACAATCGCTTTCAGGTTACGTCCGATTGTTTTCATTCGGTGTTTTTCTTTTACCAGCGATGAAAGAGTTTCGTGTTGTGGTGATAAAAAGCCCGGGCGCTATTTTCAGAAATTTGAAAACCCCCCCCCCCACCCCCCCGCCCCCCCCCCAACCAACCCCCCCCCAAAGCCCCCCCCGAACACATACCCCAAACCCTCGACCACCCAAAACACGCCCCGCCCCCCCCACGCCTCCCGACAGCCCCCCCGCCCCGCCGATCTTTTCGAGAAGACATCGAAAGCCCCCCCCTTCAAAAACTACCTTGGTGTGCAAGCGAACTTTCCCCAAGCACGTGTGGTCGAAAGAGCAAATCTTGACTTCAGCTCGATACGGAGGGGGGGACCCTATCAGAAAGATTGGGATTTGCCACCTAAATCAACAGTCACGAAGCTGGCTCAATTGGATCATGCCACTATGCGACCCCCCCCCCAAACTTTGACTGGAGTGGTAAACCAAGCAAATCAAGTGAACATTGTACCAAAAACCCTAACCCGTCAAATTGCCCAGAGCTACGACCAATCGAGAGATATTGGACGCTCTGAAGAAGCGGAAGCTTTCATGGACAGAAGCAGGGCCCCTGAACACCATATCTCCTTCTCAAGGACATCAACCTTCCCGCAAATTTGGACCAAAGACGGCTTCTACGATTTCTGAAGAGTCGCTGTACAAACCTCAATGGACGGATGTTTAGCGCAAAGTTCGAAAATTTTATGCAAATACCGAATAACTATGTTTTGTTCTTCACGAATTGTTTAAACACATCCCATGAATCTGAAATAAACATGACTATGACGGAAATATAATGCCTTTCTCTCTTTTTTTTTCTTCTTTCTTTTTTTTTCCTTTTTTTTTTCTCTTCTTTTTTTTCTTTCTTCTCCATTCTTTCTTTCCCCCTTTTCTTCCTCTTACGTTTTTATTCCGATTTCATCCTCCTGACTTCATTTATTTCAATTACATTTATCAATAATCTTATTTCTTTATTTTTTTTTTTTTTATTCTTTTTTTCCTTTCTCCCTTTCTTATTTCTATTATATTCAATATATTATTTATCAATAATCTTTTCATTTAATAATATTTTATTTTATTAATATATTATTCTTATATATCTTTTTCATACTTAATTTATTATCCTACTTTATTCTATTTCTTAAATTTATTTCTCTTTCTTCATACCTTACAATTTCTTCTCCCCCGGTACTGAGAATATATTGGACACGGAGTATATAATGCGTTTTTCTCTTATTTATTATCCTCATGGGATGTATTCATTTTTTTTGTTTTGTCGTATTCATTCATCCATGTCATTGTCGTTATTCCCTGCCTTTTTCTTTCTCTTTGTTTCTCGTCTTTTTTTTTTCTTTTTTTATTGACGAATGGATTTATTTTTCCAAAACTTATGACACTAGCATAAGATGGTATTCATAATTTCTTAATTTAATTTCGTCAAATATTCATTCAAAATAACACAATGTAACAAAATTAGTCGTTGCGATATCCCGAGCCATCTTAATATCATTTCATCTTAATATTGATTATTCATCGTACTTTTTTAGATGGATTTACATATATTATGGTAATCTATTTCCATCCTTTCTTATTTGGATTTCTAGCTGTTCCTGCATTAGAATCTTAAGTTAGTGTATATCTACTTACCTGCTGATAAATCTAACCGATCGTTCTTCAGTTGCTGAAATGGCAAAGATTTAACAGAGCTCACCGCACTACAAAGTTGGTTCAACCGGTAGTCCAATACGGTCACGAAACATGGACTACGCTCGAGGAAAACCAACGCTACCTGCGTGTCGTTGAACGGAACGTGCTGCAAACGATCAACGGCAGATGGAAGACGGAACATACGAATTGCCTGAGTTGCCAGAAGTACCTGCCATCGTCCACTCTGCGACAATCGGGCGACTACGATAGGCTGGTCACGATGTAAGCATGTCGAACGTAAGTCCGGTGGAAATGGTTCTCGAGAACGAGCCGACTGGTATAAAGAAAAAGAGGCATGCAACGGACGAGGTGCACCGTTCAAGTGGAAAGCAAACTACGGCGCTGTGCACGCCATGAATCGCGTGAATTCGAGACGACTTCTGAAAACAGCAGAGGGACACCCAGGTCTGGCCTGATTGCTAAGGTAAGTATGGCTGAAATGTTCTCAAGTTTAGTACATCCTCCGAACTCAGAATGTGATATTGTTTGATCAATCTCCCGAGCTTCCTCCGTGGGCTTCTTCAAAACAGTTTGGCTGATTCAG
This sequence comes from Aedes koreicus, assembly GCA_024533555.2. NCBI lineage: Eukaryota > Metazoa > Arthropoda > Insecta > Diptera > Culicidae > Aedes > Aedes koreicus. The sequence continues at coordinate 58,933 of JAHHFK020002674.1, read as the reverse complement.
CTTCGCATAAACACGCAAAAAACGCCCAAATCGAGTTGAATTTTTAAAACACTTAATTGATTTATTTCCTTGTTTTTATTCAATTTTCATACTTTATGACAAAAAAACGAGAGTTTCTAAATTATTGTTTAAATTAATGCTCACAGAACACCGCGTTTCGCGCGCTTCCCCTGCTTCTATTAACTCTGGTTCAATCGCGCTCGCACACTTCACTAGAGTTGGTGTGTGCTTGTTTGTGTGTGTTTGTGTGTGGATGTGTTTGTGCAATATTTGCCTATTCAAGTTCGCATCATATTACAATTTATATAAGAGAATTTTTCCCACTTTTAGCTAAAACCATTCGTTACCTTCTTGTTTTTTTTTTGTATTCCATAATAACTTACTTTTCTTAGCTTAGTATTCTTTTTCCCGTTGAATTTTTCTCTTTTTTTTCCACAAGTGGTTCTGACCTGATTTGCATGGTTTTCAATTTTCTTGTTTTTGATTTTTTGTCTTTTTTCTTCTTCTTATTGGAATCGATTCTCTACAAAAGAATAAAATTGAGATTTTCTGTTTCCGAACATGTTGTTTTGAATTTCAATTCAATTAAATATAAAAAGTCGTCTAACTACCGATTCAGAGCTGATAAAAGAGGATATCTGTGTATGGCCTATGCTTAGTATTCGAAATCAACTTCAGAATCATTTTGGTTTTGTTTACATGTGAGGGGGGGTTTGTGGGTTTTGTGTTCTACGATTTTTTTTTTAGTTTGAAAGTTTGAAGTTAACTGTGTGTATGAGCCCTAGAGGAAAACGATGCTTTGGGGAAATAAGATTTATTGGTTAAGGTGTGACTTCTGTAACTCGGCTACGTTGTTTCAGTTTTGCTTTTACATAATGAGATGGAATGGGTTGTTTTAGCTATGCACCTGATAGAAATTAGAGGAGAAAAATAAAATAAAACTATTTACAAGATTCTTTGATTCACTTGATGTATACTACTAGAGCTGGTTGTTTGTTGTTATTTTATTTCTTCGTATATTTTTTGTTTGTATATATAAAAGATTCGACTTAGACATAAAGATAATAAAATATGTACACCTTTGATTTAATATTGCGAAAATTAAACGAACGAAATTTGCTTACTTCCTAAGATGACGATCGGCTTCCCTTCCCAGTAGTATTTTCTCAGATTGAAATTCACAAAACTAGCTCCCTATTTCTACTTCTGGTGATTGGTTGTTGGTCTATACACATGTAAGGATCGAAAGGATCGGATTGGGCTGGGAAGGGGCTCGAAATACGATCTACATTTGTATCGGTGAAAGTGACGATTTGTTACACGAATTTAATTGCACATTTTGATTTCGTCTGCTGCCAGTGTCATCAATTAGCTTTGTGAGGCTGGAAAACTCGGAGCCTGTGTGGCGTGTTCCTTGTGTTGCTCAGCCAGTTGGTCATAACGCGAAACTTAATCTTTGTCTCCGAAGTCTTCGGTTTCGATCGCAAAAACTGGAATGGTTTGAATATGATGGAGGAAAGAAACTAGTTGAACTACTTTGCACTACTTTCGGCCGGTTACGGTTACGTGAGAAGGTGGGAGGGGCGGGGATGGGGGGTTATATGCGTGATGAGTCAGCACAGAGACGAGGCGGAAGAAGCTATAAAGAGAGCGCTTTCGGCACGGAACGAACAATAGAAAGGAAGGCAGTGGCGATAATCCAATTGCCATGTTTGCGATCCAATAATTTAATTTAAACTAAAGAGATAATTTGTTTATTTCACAGGTTGGCTCTAATGGGTGACCGGTGCGCAGTCCGCGTCTAGCTGCCAGTGGTTCCAAGAAGCGGATGGATGAAGGCGCCGAGTGAATGGTACCGATTTGGAACTCAGTCTGTCTGTGATGAGTTTATTTACTTGCGTTTGTTTTAAAATTGTATCTTGAGAGCAATTAGAACGGGTGATAAAAATAACATGGATGACATTCCACGTAGATGCAAAAAAGAGAACTATTGTTTGCTAGGATTGTTCACAAATCAGTGTCTGAAATCAGAACTGCGACTGGTGGCGAGTTTAATTCTTATCAATATCTAAGAATATTTTAGGCTTTCTAGATTTTGTAGCATTATACAAGTCTACAGAAACATTCAAAGTTTCAAAGCGATAAAATTTACGTTTTTAATTTGATTTCTCCAGATGATGCCGCGGGGGTGTGACATGATTTGGCATTTTTTTTTATTTTTTTTTTCGTCGGCCTATTTCCTCACATGGTGACAATCACCGACGCCAGGGAGACGACTCCACCACCTGGACCCTACCTATAGACTCATGAATATGAGCCGGGACCAACGGCTTTACTTCCCTTCCGAAGGAAGACGTGACCAGATTTTTTCGCCTCAGAAAAACCACCGACGTCGACTGGGATTGAACCCAGCCCCACTGGGGTGAAAAGTAGCAGTCACGCTTACCACTACACCACCGACGCCGGCGATTTGGCATTCATGTTTATGTTTGAAAATTGGAAATATCATTCTTATCAATATGCACCTCTAGGAGTGGACAGCAATTTTCTGTTAGAACCAAAGATGTAAAGAGAAAGCATTGATAGGTCCGTAAAAGCACGGCAGGTTGTGAAATTGAATAGAAGTAGTTGAAATTGAGCGTAGGGCATGTTTGGAAGGCGGTATCTGATCGAGCAGATAAACTTTTACTTATGTTTATGTTGTTGTAAAAATCAAGTTAAATTATAATTTGTAAAACTGTTTACTGGCGCTCCGGGAAATATCCTCAAGCTTGGGGCCGCTTAGGCGAGTTTGAAATGAGCCCATATAAACATTAGCATAATTAGTACAGGGTGGCCACTCAATTTTCATTTTAAAATTCCCGGTTTTTTCCCGGTTTTCTCGGACCAAGTGTTAAAAATTTCCCGGTTTAAGACTGGTTTAAAGGTCGGGAAAAGCGTCACTGGATTTGTGCGCTTGTGTGTTTTAAATGGAACCCGGGATTTGAATTCCCGTGGCAGGAAATAAGTCTACACAAAAATTACAGTTTGCGTGAAATGTAAACACAATTTTACTATGGGAAATAAAATTCATCTCTACCCACTTCTTCTTCGGCGAGAACAAAACATTTCGCTTTATCAAGTTTGAATTCGAATAGAAAAAAAATGCCAGAAGGAGAGCCGAGTTCCGTTTTTTTTTCGATATAGATCATTATACGGAATACATTAACCTCACTTTTTTGACAGTTCAGGAAGCTTGTTTTCCAGGTGTTAGAATTTAAACCGCTCAAACTAAATTTTTCATTGACTTTTTTCTGGATTCTGAATGATTAGATTCAGGAAATGATGTAGTAATAAGCACTGGTTTCTGTTTTCCGGCTGTTTTACTTTAATCGTAATAAATTTAGATCACAAAATCTCAAACCGCTCTTACCGAAAATATCCTAAGTCCACGTAAACAAGCTCCGTGAACTGTCAAAACTGCATTGATGACGCCATCGTGCAATGATCTATTGATGTGCTCGAATATTTGATGGTTTTGACAGTCAGTATGAACAGCTAACAGAGGAAGAAAAATTGAACGAAGAAAATACAGACCTCCTGCCAAAATTAAAAACGCGTAGCCAAAACGACAAAACGGGATAAGGAGATTTCGAAACATCCTTGCTTGTACCAAATAACAATAAAGGAGAATTCCAACAAGATAGCTAAATATTTGATTTAAAGTTGTTTTTGGTTATTGCGGTAATGCTACACTGGTATCGCTTCTTATAATTAAAAAAAAAAAACGGCTGTCGAAATACGATGAGTGTTAATTCGCAAATAAAATTGTTGGAACTGGCCGACGAATATGACCTCAGTATCACCAACAAAACGAAAAATTGAACGAAAGTGATTAATTATTAGGTTATTAGGTTTTCTTATGTCTAATCCCCTTTCTTTCAAACGCATAGGACGTATGTAAATTGTTTTGATAGGGAAACGTTTGCCTGACAGCAAGTCCTATAGTTTCTATGCACTTGAAAGAGAAAAGAGATTAGACGTTAGAACACACGTTGCGACACACTTGCAGAATGAGCCAAGATATTCATAGAAGGTAAATCAATTGACACACTCTAGAATTTCACAGATCGTTATGGATGAACACGCTAAGAAAGGAATAACTAGAGGTTCGATGATAATCACACACAACCTAAATTATAATTAATCATGTGAACATAAATTCCCGGGTTTTTCCCGGTTTCTGCCGGTTTTTTTAAAATTCCCGTTTAATTCCCGGTTTTCCCAGTTTTCCCGGCTCTGTGGTCACCCTGTTAGTAGTAGTGGTGTAAAATATCTATTCCACTCCACTCCCTTCAAAATAAACAAAAAAGAATTATAAATGTAAATGTACTGTCCCTTTGAAGTTTGTATAGTGAAAACCAATGTGTTCACATCCTTCTAGCTCTTCGGGTCAATAGCATATGAAAATGTTTGCTACCTTTGCTTATTGATCATATTATAATCAAAAACTTTGCCACCGATTACTTTTCGATTAAACGTCAAGTTAATTAATGATTAATTTCTCCTAATAATCCTAAATTCTCCTCCTAAATCCTAATAATAATAATCCACAGTAGGGGTGGTAAATGTACATTTTTCACAAAACTGCCACCTGCTAGAGAATGTTCGGGTTCCGCACATTATCATTCGTATTTAGGTGCAGTTCAAGAGAAATCGAATGAAAAATAGAAAGCAGAGAGCAAAAAAATCGCCCGTTTTTTGTCGAGAAACCGTTTTAAAATCGAGAGTCTTTATTTGATAGCATGATTAAAAACGCACTCATTTGGTAATCTATAGTTATGAGTGGTTAGCGTCCATTCTTCAATTGAAATCCATACTATGAACATCATATATAAGCACTAGTATGCCAGCAACTGGCCAAATTCTGAGCGACTAAAATTTATGCCGTTTATCCGATTTTATCACGCTCCGATTTCGTCAACAAAATTATTCCGTTTTTATCAACAAGAAAATTCAATCATTTTTTTAAAATAAAATAACTTGAGTTAGTTTTTGGACAAGCGTTGGATTTATAATCGTTAAAAGTTGACGGACAACTAGGGGTCGTCCATAAATCACGTTAGAGTTGAAAAAGACAAAGATTTTATTTAGCATATACGAGTTCTGTATTGTTGCTTCAAATGATTTACGTTTGCATGGCAACAAGTTCGACAAATTTGAAAAATAGATAAAGCAACGTCCATAAATTACCCCACGTATTAAGGAAGAGGGATTTCAATAAGCGTGACGACTCACGTAAAGAAGCGGGGTTGAAATAGTCATTTTTTCATGATGTAATTAACTGCTGTTAATTTCTCTGATTAAAGGCCATTGAAAACCCGAATGCAATGCAGTGGAATAACTGGGATGCAGGGAATTTCGACAGAAAAAGTATGGGCTTTCTACTGAACCGCCCCTCTATCGTGTATTTTCCATTGCACTGCGTTTGAGATTTCACACACGCTACCAGAAACGCAAAGGGCTCGCGAAGTGCTCTCACGAACACCAACGTAACAGCTGATTTTTGTTTACTTGTCTCAGCTTTATCGTCAGTGAGCGCAGAAACTTAAACACTGTACGAGCATAAGTGTCAAATTACACTAGTCGGCAAAATCGGAACTTTTCTCGCTCCCGTCGGCATTTCTGGTTGGATTTTATAGATTTTGCTACGCTGAATCCAAATATGGGCTCAGAAATGCTGTAACACGTCCAGTTTTTGAGAAAAATGTGATTTAAACTCACAAAAACACGTATTTCCGTAGTAATATGATCTACCTAAGCAACAAGCAGAATATTGGCTCTGCCCTTTGCAAGTTGGACTTGGATTTTATGGAATAAACCTCCCTGAATCCATTCGTGAACACAGATTTTTCGCAACACGTAAGATTCACAAAATTACGAATTTTCATGAAAATCAAGATTTTCTATTTTGAAAACATGAATTTTCGCTCCGCCATTTGAATGTTGGGCTTGGATTTTATGAAATAAACCTCCCTGAATCCATTCGTTATCACAGATTTTTCGTAACACGTAAAATTAATGAAATAAACCGGGATTTCATTCACAAAATTACGAATTTTCATAAAAATCAAGATTTTCTATTTTGAAAACATGAATTTCAGCTCCACCCTTTGAATGTTGGGCTTAGATTTTATGAAATGGACCTCCCTGAATTCATTCGTGAACACGCATTTTTCGTAACACGTAAGATTGATGTAAAAACCGGGTTTACATTCACAGAACTACGAGTTTTCATGAAAATCAAGACCCGTCCATTAATTACGTCGCTCAAAAATACAGATTTTTAACCCCCTCCTTTCTTTATCACATTTTTTTGTATGGATTTTTGAAAATTTTTGTATGCATCGTCACTTTTTAAACCCCCCCCCCCCCCCCCCCACACCTCCCTCTCAAAGCATAACGTAATTTATGAACGATCCCTTTAGCTGTGCCTCTTTGAGTATATTGAGTATATTGATGTTGCTTCTTACAGCAGTTTGGGAACTGAAGACCTTCAAAGTTCATTCATTAATTCAAAAGTCAGCTGCACAGAGCCCTTCAGAAACGCCTCATTAAATACTCTATTCAGCAGTGCCGTATTTTTAAGTTAGGATAGGAGTGAGCAAGACAGCATTAAAACACGCAAACACAAAAAAACAAAATGACAGACGACGACGACGACTGCTGACTGACTGACTGACTGACTACGACTACTGACTGACACTGACTGACTGACTGACTGACTGACTGACGACTGACTGACGACTGACTGACTGACTGACGACTGACTGACTGACTGACGACGACCACGACTGACGAACACGACACACCACAACCACCCCACACACACACACCACACACCCCCCCCCCCACACACACACACAAACCCACGACGAACGAGAACACAGACTACAACCCACGAGACCACACACACGACACAACACACCCCACAAACGCGCACGACGACGAGACGACGACGACGACGACGACTGACTGACTGACTGACGACTGACTGACTGACGACTACTGACTGACTGACTGACTGACTGACTGACTGACTGACTGACTGACTGACTGACTGACTGACTGACTGACTGACTGACTGACTGACTGACTGACTGACTGACTGACTGACTGACTGACTGACTGACTGACTGACGACTGACGACTGACTGACGACTGACTGACTGACTGACGACGACTGACTGACTGACTGACTGACTGACTGACTGACTGACTGACTGACTGACTGACTGACTACTGACTGACTGACTGACTGACTGACGACTGACTGACGACTGACTGACTGACTGACGACTGACTGACTGACTGACTACACTACACTGACTGACTGACTGACTGCGACTGACTGACTGACTGACTGACTGACTGACTGACTGACTGACTGACTGACTGACTGACTGACTGACTGACTGACTGACTGACTGACTGACTGACTGACTGACTGACTGACTGACTGACTGACTGACTGACTGACTGACTGACTGACTGACTGACTGACTGACTGACTGACTGACTGACTGACTGACTGACTGACTGACTGACTGACTGACTGACTGACTGACTGACTGACTGACTGACTGACTGACTGACTGACTGACTGACTGACTGACTGACTGACTGACTGACTGACTGACTGACTGACTGACTGACTGACTGACTGACTGACTGACTGACTGACTGACTGATAGGAAATCTTGATTTTCATGAAAATTCGCAATTTTGTGAATAAAAACTCATTTTTTTCAACACGAATGGATTCAGAGAGGTTCATTTCATAAAATCCAAACCCAACATTCAAAGGGCGGAACGAAAATTCATGTTTTCAAAATAGGAAATCTTGATTTTCATGAAAATTCGTAATTTTGTGAATGAAATCCCGGTTTATTTCATCAATCTTACGTGTTACGAAAAATCTGTGTTCACGAATGGATTCAGGGAGGTCCATTCCATAAAATCCAAGTCCAACTTGCAAAGGGCAGAGCCAATATTCTGGTTGTTGATGAGGTAGATCATATTACTACGGAAATACGTGTTTTTGTGAATTTTAATCACATTTTTCTCAAAAACTGGACGTGTTACAGCATTTCTGAGCCCATATTTGAATTCAGCGTGGCGAAATCTATAAAATTCAACATATATACTTGAAGGGAGTGAAACACTGCCGACTAGTGTTATAAGAAATATGTTGTGGCTGGCAAATACCATCAGCTAGAGCAAGCTCTCTTTTATTAGTTTCTTCAAATGTGGGACAAAAATCAGAGGGTGACGACAAATATGATCAAATTGCAAGCTCGAAAATTTGCGGATAAACTTAACATACCGATCGGCTTCAAGTTTAGCCCAAAATGGTTGCATAACATCAAAAAAAAAAAGGTACGGCATTCGACGACTTAAAATATCCGTAGAAAAGCTATCTTGTGATGAAAAAAGTGTTGATCCATTCAAAGACGAATTTTTTCGCCGCGTGAGATGAGTCTGCGTTGTTTTTTAAATCTCTACCAGAACATACTCTCGTGCACAATCAGGCAAAATCAGCTCCAGGTCACTTTTATGCCCTGTGCCAATGCATCAGGCTCACATAAGCTGCCAATTCTGATGATTGGGCATTCCAAGAACCCTCGAGCGTTCAAAAATATCCATATTCCATTGCTGTACTTCTCGTCCAAGAATGCCTGGATGACACGCGTTATTTTCAAGCAATGGTTTTTTGGCACATTTGTTCCAAGAGTACGACAGTTTGCTGCAGGGCAAGGGAATAGAACCCAAGGCTATGCTGCTTTTGGACAACTGTTCGGCACATCATTTCGAGGATGAGCTAGTGTCTGAAGATGGCTTGATCTTTGTGGTTTTTCTGCCACCCAACGTTACGCCTCTCATTCAGCCAATGGATCAACATGTTATCCAAACAATAAAGTCCAAGTATCACGAAAAACTACACAACGAAATTAAGTTTGGTGGCGGTGAAGCGTCTTAAGCAAGTAAACCTCAAAGACGTCGCCTTCTGGCTTCAGGAATCCTGGACAGAAGTGTCTCAAAATGTGCTTCAGAGATCGTGGAAGAACATCGGAGTGATGGTTGGCACCAAATTGGTGCACGAAGATGATGTACCTCTGGCGACGTTATTCAATATGCCGAATGGAGAATGCTGGTCAAAACCCCGAAGAAGAATGCCTTGAGGATGCCGACCTGGATGAGTCGGAAACGACAATGGACATTGAAAACCTGGCTCCGTTGGATAATACCACTTGTAGTGATCAGAAAGCGCTCGAGTGCCTTAACTATTCCATTCGATGGGCAGGAGAGAATAGTTTTGAGCTTGTCGATATTCTACATCTGCGGAAAAAAAAAGCGCAGCCCTTGAGAAATGTTCGGCGGCATGTTTTCAGAGTAAGATCAGTATTTAGTATATGTACATGTTTTATTCTAAAATTTTTGTTTAAATCTATATATAACTGACCCCGTTTCCATTTGGATAGCTTCGGATAGTTGTCATAAGAAACAAAAATATCCGCTGAAAACTTACATAAGTGCTGAAATTTCGGGATTAACATTAAGGAGGAAACATTAAATCTGCCCAATTAGCCATTTTTACCCTATAACCTAAAAAAAACCGTTACTGGTCATGCGGCAACATATAATATACATGCCTAATAACTGTCATGAAGGGTTCATCCATAAAGCACGTGTACACATTTTCAAAAGCTTCAAACTACTACCTCCCTTCTATGTCACACTTTTTAATGAGTGGTCTCTTTTCACTAACCCTTGCCTTCCACTAGAATGATCACGTAGTTTATGGACACTCCCTTAGCATTTAAAAATGTTAGGACTGCAAAATCTTAAATTTTCCCAGCAATATATCATTTTTACTAAAATTTTAGCTCCAAAAAATTGTCAAAGTAAATTATTCCGATTTTGTCACTTTTCCGATTTTGTCAACTGAAACTCACGGACCGTGTTGATAAAAACGGAACATATCTGTAACTGGTTTCGAACTATCGGCTGGTGACAGCAGAAATGTTTCGTCGCCTGTAGATAACAGTATGAAATGTCGTGACATTTTTCCCATGTCAGTTTAGTTTTGGTTTTGTATAATTTGGTTGTAATAGGCAATGTAAAATGTCATGGAAAAAATGTCAAAATCCAGTGCATTAACGACTGATCCACAGCTCTCTGCTTGCATGTATGTTATATGACATAGTAGCCTTAATTTTTTTCTCCGTTATTTTTACCTGACACACCAATGTCGTATGTTGCGTAGTTGTGGAGCATTGCACAAAAACATCATCTCGCTTGTTTATAAATATGATACCTACGAGTGAAAATTTGGTTTTCCCATATTCTCATAGCAACTTTAAAGGGTCAGTGCAGTGTGAGTTCGCAATCAATTCAGCGCCAACATTAGATAAGGGCAAATCTGCTTTTGTAAACAATGGCTTTCGTAGTAATTTTCTCTTGAACAAAAGGTCACAAATACAAATTAAACAGTCTCTAAGGAAGAGGAGCTTTATCTCTATCCGCTGATATATTTAATTTGAAGGAATTGTATTCAACTTCCGATAAATTAGCAGACAAAGTGTTTGTTTACAAAAGCAGATTCGCCCTAATCAAATGTTGGCACTGAATTGAGCTAAAATTTTGCGAGAAAAAATAGTCAAACCTTGATTTCGAAACAGTTTACTAGGATGGTGTCGAATCGATACTTTGCTCCAGCTTTATACTCATGAAGTAAAAAAAAAGGGAGATTACAATCAGTCATTCATGCAGTTATTCACTCGAACTGGAAAAAAAAATTAACTTTCATTGTGATGTTAATATCAAAAACATTTTCAGAAACATGAAATGGATCTAACAAAGACGAGCTTTTATCCCAGAACTTTACATGATCTATAACGTAAATTTTTGTGACGCTCCATTTATGAGCGTGAGTTGGTAGCGGATTTATGGATAAATAATAGTGACTTTAGTGACTAAAATAATAAAAATGGTGACCAAATAGTGACCAAATAGTGACTAAAAAGTGATTCCCAAATTTTAGTATTTTTTTGAATCATTTATTCATTTGTTGTATAAGTACAGTAAAAATTAACTAAGTGATCACCCCCGTTTGCAAAAATGAATAATTCTGCGACGCAGTGTCACTTTTTGGGTTTTCTTTGTAAAGAAGCGACGTAATCAAGCGACTTTTTTTTTTCTCCACGACCTTCAGCACTTGGTCCACAGCTCGTTTTTGGGAAGACGGGTCTATACGCACGGTTGAAACACCTTTCAGCATGGTCTGTGCTAGAATTACTTCTGACATATCTTGCTTCTCAATTCCTTTTTTGAGCCGTTGCCCTGGGAAGCTGTTTTCACTACCTTCACAGGGTATTTAGGTTCACCTACAGCCGTTTTCTTAGTAAAAACTGGTTCCAATACTCCTCAATTCTGCACTCTGTACTCAAGATCAGCACCTAGCATTCTAACAAGTTCCATTCGTCAATAAGAAGATCATAGTACAAAACCACTTTCCCCAAACAATCTTCTTCCGCAAATTTCTCGAGAATGCTAAATTAATCGTAGTGAATGACTACGATGATTGTACAGAAGGGGAGTTCCCTTTTACAATAGAAGTGGTAGTTTACTTTAACGAGTTTGCATTTTCAAGAAATTTGCGGAAGAAGCCATTGTTCACGTTTGCGACATTGGCCCTTATGAAAACTCCATGTCGAAGTGCTTCACCCAATTTCTAGTGTGCGTCTCCTGTTCTAGAAGAGCGCACAACACGAACGTGCGAGTGATTTCGTAGCAGCATGAGAGACAGAAAGCCTCACATGCACTTCTCTTTCGAGATAAAGAGTAATACACTGTGCTTTACTCTGTGCTTTGGTTCGTGCTTTGGATAATGGTATCAAATTGAATTTGTTTTTATTTTAGTTACAAAAAGGCATTGTAGGGGTTCATAGAAGGATTTTTTTATTAAGATCTTAATTCACAAAAAAATACGTAAAACTTTTTAGCACTTCAAAAGGTTTTTGTACATTACTCATGAATGATCATTTTCATTATTACTCATGGATGGTACATGAAATTCTAGGGTTTTTATTCATTAGGGTGAATCTACAATTGAGAGACTCTCTCTTGCCTCGTTCTCTTCGCAGGCTACACATTGAAAGCAGATTCGCCCTAATCAAATGTTGGCACTGATTTACTAATTCATTACGGAATGATCTTGTTTTTTTTTCGTTGGTCACTGTACGCGGATTTGATGCGAATTTTATTGCAAATTTATCGTAACAATCCAGTAGTTGATTCACAGAGTTTCATTTTGAGGTGACTCAGGTGAGTGTTCTTATTTCGACTAAACGTTCTTAATATCGAGTGCTGCCTATTGGGGGATTATGACCCGGTTGAGAAGTCCTATACACTAGACTCGAACTGCATCTTAAAATTTTCCATCGTTAAACTTGTTAATGTGATAGAATTTCATCAAGGTCATGAGACCTTAATTAGGTTCTCAAGCCGTTAGGTGAAAACAAAAATCCTATTCAGCAGATGAAAATAACTGATGAACTCCAATCACCGCATTCAACGCATCCATCCATCGATATTCGAATTCAATTAAGTTCCATTCATTTGAGTTCAATTACCACACCGAGAGGTCAGCAGATTGCCTATGCTCTCAAATAAGATCAACAGCTCACACAAACATGCTTCCGCCATTTGTCACACTCTTGCATAGGCGATCGATCTGTCATCTGAACGTTGCCAGCCGACAACAAATGGACGGTGCGAGTCGTGTTTCACTCATTCACAACAACCCTACTAGTGGGCAGAGGAGTCACCACAATACATATTTACATATCAACGACGACGATGGCTTGAAGAACAACAACAACCTCAAGAGGGCTACTCCGGGCTCGAGCTAAGTTGTCCACGCCGCGCGTCTTAGGAGCTTCAACCATCATCACCATCCGAAGTTTTGCTTATTTTAATTGATTCTCTCACTCACGCGCGCACGCTGAACAAGTTTTTCGAAATGAACACCTCTCGTCCCGTAGCTCTCGACCAACCCTTCCCCTTGCGTTCCCCGGTAATTCCTCAATAACCCTTTTGTCTCCCGGAGAAGCAAATTGAGGTCGTCATCGGTCACATTGAATTTTCTCCAACCGGAGAATAGTGGGTAATTCATAAATGCAGTCGGCTTCCGAACTTCGACTCAAGTTGTACTCTTGGACGGTTGGACTGGAGCTTTCTGGGGCTTAATGAGTGTGATTACCGACATAAAGCCAGTATCCGCAACCTGGGATGGGTGAATGAATGCCAAATGCTGACCGAGCTCGAATGTGAATGAAACGAAAGAAGAAGAAGAAACGTCAGCAGCATTCTGTCATGAAAGAGCTGTTTGTCTGTCGTTTGTTCGTTCCGATGACAGCAGCCAGACAGTCGGACGGGTAGACAGTAGCTGCCCCTCGCCGTTTCCAATTTTCAGTAGGTGGAGGATGAAAGCAAGCACGCAAGCATGGGATGGTTGGCCGGTACTTGAGGATCTGCTGGTTCGGGTGGAAGTAGAACACGTTCCTTAGTGGGTGTATTTCGGGTTTTGTAGGGAACAATAGTGGCATAATTTTTCCTGTCGAAAGCGATCATCAGCCCAATTAGTTTGCACGAATTCTCGACATGCTAACGGATGTTGTTGTCTAATTTCGCTCCAGTTGGTCACTAGCATCGGAGTAAAAGTTTGAAGACACACTTAGACATTATCAATACTCGAAAATGGGGAATACATCGAGGAACGTAAACAAATATTTCATGTAACATTATGTCTCCCAAAACCGAAACATACACGATTCGAACTCGATTATTTGCTTGCATGTTTCGGTCTCGTGGCACCGAAATTTACATGAAATGTTGATAAAGTATGGTACGGTCAAAACTTGGTCGACTCAACTATGACGTAGTTTTTTTAATCGTGCATTTCAAAAAAACTTGAACACCCCTCATTTTGTAGGGTACGGAATGTTGACTCTATTTTGTTTTTTGCCATTTTCTATTCAGTTGTCAAAATGGCGTCGAAGCAAGAAGAGCAGCGTATCAAAATTTTGCAATCTAAGCAAAATCCAAATTATTCTCACGACGACTTGGCAAAATCACTTACCAAATCAACCGCGACGAATGTTATAAAAGTGTTCGGAGAACGTCTGACGACTGCCAGGAAGCCGAGATCAGGAGGAAACCGAAACCAGGAAGCCGCAGCGACCGGAAGAATAGTGGCTACACACTTAGAAATTATGAATTTTACACGAGACGTAATTCATGTTTATAAGAAGTCGGGGAACCTAAAGAAAGATTTCGTGTAAAATGATGTCTCCTGAAACTGACACACACACACAATTCGGCATAAGAAGTGTTTGATTGAATTTATTTTCTCATCTCTTTCAACTTATACTTTTGTGCTTAAGGACGCTTGCATGTGTCGGTCTCAAGGGACAGAAATTTACATGACATTTTGGTAGTATGTAGCATTTTCAAACGCAATCCCAATCTTTCATGAAATCGTTCGTCATTTAAGAAAGTGTTATTCCCATATTGTTTTTTTTTTTTAAAAAAAAAAAATCGAAAACGACTTTTTGGATTGACTTTTTTTTTTTAAAAAAAAAAACTTTTCATTCACTTCATCAACTTTTAAAATGTTATGCATTGTGTGTGGGACCGAAAACTATTAGGCCAAAAAGGGCAGGAAAAGTCAATGGATAGATAATTGAAAAATAATGTATTGACTTCTGATCATCCTTCAACGCAATTTCAATCTTCAGGATCATTGGATTTTGTGTTCAGGCTGATTTTCCATCTTCCATGGAGATTTTTACCCTGCGGCTGGCCTGTCTCCCAATATATGTTCATCAAAAGAATTGGTTGTATTATTTATTTTTTGAGTGTTCTTCAGAGGAGTTATTCAGAGGTGCTTATGGAAGTTCATTACAGAAGATCGGGGAGGTTCATTAGAGAAGTTCAGGGAAGTTCTTCAGAGAAATATAGGAAAGTTCTTCAGAGAAGTTCGGGAAGTTTCTTCAGAGGAGTTCAGGGAAGTTTCTTCAGAGGAGTTCAGGGAAGTTTTTCAGAGAAAAAAGGGGAAATTTCTTAAGAGAATTTTTAGGAAAGTAATTTCAGGGAAGCTCTTCAGAGGAACTCCACGGAAGTGCTTCAGAGAAACTTGAGGGAAGTTCTTCAGAGGAATTTCAGGGAAGTTCTTGAGAGAAATTCAGAGAAGTTCTTCTGAGAACTCTAGGGAAGTCCTTCAGATAACATCAGATAATTTTTTAGAGAAGTTCAGGGAAATTCTTCAGAGAATTTTAGGAAAGTAATTTCAGGGAAGTTCTTCAGAGGAATTTCAGGGAAGTTTTTGAGAGGACCTACAGAGAAGTTCATCAGAAGAACTTCAGAGAAGTTCTTCACAGAAATTTTGGGTTGTTTTTGATAGAAGTTCAGGAAAGTTCTTCAGATAATTTCGGGGATGGTCTTCACAGAACTTCAAGAAAATTCTTTAGAGATCTTCGGGGAAGTTCTTCTAAGAAGCTCAGGAAAGTTCTTCTGAGAAGTTCAGGAAAATAGGTTAAATTCATTGACTTGAGGTTTCAAATTATTCGTACCGGTTCTTAGAGCAGCAAAAATGAAATGAAATTGAAAAGATAGCTTTATTTATAAGTAGCTGAACCCGGTGCGCTACGCTTGCAACTAAATGAAGGAAAATTTAATGTAACTGGCTCTTTTATGGGTTTTTTTTTGGAATGGGTTTTTTTTTTCTTGAATAAGCGGGGGTTCAAACTTCTATCAAAACATGCTTCTTACCCGGAGAAATACACGTTTTGTGCTTAAGTATCCTGGATAATTCTCAATTTTGGTAGAAATTTGTGTATCATTTGTATGGAAGCCCTCCCTTCCAGAGGGGGTGGTTTCTCAAAGCACCATACAATCATTGCCTTCAAAACCCCCCACATGCCAAATTTGGTTCCTTTTGCTTGATTAGTTCTGGAACCATCACACGGGGCTCTTCGATTATAATAAAAATTTGAGTTTCATTTGTTTGAACCCCCCTCCCCCGCCCTTTCAGAAAGGGGAGGGGTCTTGAACCACCATAGAAACATTCTTGCCTTCAAAACTCCCCACATGCCAAATTTGATTCGATTTGCTTGATTAGTTCTCGAGTTATGAAGAAATTTGTGTCTCATATGTATCAGAGCCCCCCTTCCTGAGAGAGTAGGGGTCTCAAACAATCATAAGAACCTTCCCCAGCCCCAAAAACCCCTTCATATAAATTTTCACGTTGGTCGGTTCAGAAATTTCCGAGTCTATAAGGGTCTGACAGGCAGACAGACAGACACAAATTCATTTTTATGTGTATAGAAATCTAGCCTCCAAAAACCCCCATATGCTAAAAGTGGTTTCATTTACTTGATTAGTTTTCGAGTTATGCAGAAATTTGCTTTTTATTTGTACGGGAGCATTGTCCCCCCCCCCCCTACGAGAGAGAGGAGGGGCCTCGAACTATCGAAGAAACATTTATTGCCTTTAAAATCCCCGCATGCCAAATTTGGTAGATCTAGAGTTATGAAGAAATTACAGTTTAATTTGTATGACAGCACCCCTTCTAGGAGAGGGGAGGGGTCTCAAACTAACATAGAAACATTTTTCTCCTCCAGAAAATCCCACATGCCAAATTTGATTCAATTTACTTGATTAGTTCTTGAGATATGCAGAAACTTCTGTTTCATTTGTACGAGAGCCTCCCTTTCTAGAGACTACCATAGAAACATTGCTTGCCTCCAAAAACTTCCGCATGCTAAATTTGCGTTCCTTTGCTTGATCAGTTCTCGAGTTATGCAGAAATTTGTGCTTCACTTGTATGGGAGCCCCCCTTTCCAGAGAAGGGAGGGGTTTCAAACCATCATAAGAACCTTCTCCGGCCCCAAAAAACTCCGCATACAAATTTTCACGCTGATCGGTTCAGTAGTTTTCGAGCCTATGAGGTTCAGACACACAGACAGAAATCCATTTTATATATATATATATATATATATATATATATATATATATATATATATATATATATATATATATATATATATATATATATATATATATATAGATTCGCATATTATTCATTTTCATGTGATTTTGAAGTAAATGACAATCTTCCAATTGTGTAGGAGCGTTAGACGTATAGCACGTTGGTATAAAAGCCCCTGCAAAGAGCGTCAGTGATTATTTAAATTATCAAAAGCAGTTCAGCATCGTTCTAATGGGTATGGTGGATGCTGACTACAAGTTTACGTATGTCAATACAAGAGCAAAAGGAAGGATCATTGATGGTGAGGTATTTCCCGATTGCTGTTGGAGAACCTGATGCAGGATCTTTAGCTCCTGAGATGCCTGTTTCGGCTTTGATGGTGGGCAAGTTGTATGGCTCATCTGACGCGAGGACAATCAGCTGCTTTTGAGACATTCTGAAAATTATTTTCTCTTCATAGGATTGCTTAAATTTGTTATTCAAGCTCCTTAGAGCCATCGAATATTTGTCATTTATACAAGGCACTCTACAGCCCATATTGTCTCCAGCAACGAGTTGGTCGATTTACCCAGAATAGTGGCCCGATTTTTTGGTTTTTTAAGTTCCGTAAATTCGGACACGATTTCGACGCAGTTCGAGAGAAGCGCAATCTCATCATATGATGGCTTTTTACGCTTCAAATTGCGCACTGCTGGCATTGGTTTCGATCCACTCGGATTTTCAAGTTTCAAAAAGGGGTGATTGTACGTTGTAGTCAGGGATCAAAATCAAAGGTTGAACTTCGGAACTAGTAGAATCGTAATCTGCCTGTCAACGTTATTATCTAGAAAAAACTTAGTACTTATCTAGGTATGAATATCCCCTGGTCAACAGGGGATTCTTAGGATGAGGAACAGCAAAGCAGAATAATACACTCACTTTGAAGTATACACATCCTCAGGTGATCGATTAGTTGGGATTAGTTGGGTCCCACAACACCGGATGTTGCTCCCACATCAATCAAGTAGAATTTCTTTTACCGGACCATTTTTGCTTTAAAAATACCGCGAAAACACAAACTAGCGAAAAATTCAAACGAACTGTCAAAAAACTTCGATCAACGAACTATGAACTATTCCGTCTGGATGAAATAGTTCATAGCGTACTACTATAACATAGAAACTATCGCTAGAGTGTACACACAGCAACGGGCACGACTCCATATCATAGCGTAAATCTATCGCTTGCAAGTCAAAACTATCACTACATAGTTTAGGTGTTCCTATGAACTATTACATAGTTTTCTAGTATATAGCTCACTATACTAGCATATAGCAGATATACTAGAAATAGCCACCGTGTGGCGACACCTTTTTTGACAATGATTCCAGTAGTTCTCTCAAAAGCAAAGCAACATTGTATCACTGTGTATTCCGAATTGCAGAATCTAAGGATTGAATTTGTTTCAAAGAATTGGTATCCACCTGCAAGATAACAAAACCGAGCCTTTATCACCAAGTAGCTAAATATCAAAACCTATAAAACTAATAATACCATTGGTATCAAACAACAACAAATGCTAATTTAATTAGGGAAAATGTCGGCGTCGGCACATCTTAACCTATTATCGCCAGGGAGTCAATGAAGTACAAGGGTGTTAATGTTTTGCAAAAAAATAATCCCCCACATAATACCCCCCCCCTTCCAAAAATCTGCGCTCTCTGGATTTGTGCACTTTCTACTAGTTTTGACTTTAAAGGTGCCGCCACACGGCGCTTGAAATCTATGCTATAGTTCTCTATGATATAGCCGTTATAGATATCTATTTCATAGTTCTATGAGATTCGAGAAACGGTTTTGCAAAAATATGAGCTATGAAGTAATAGAAGCTATGTACTAGAAATCTTTGCCGCAGCGCTATCACTTAACTTTTTTCGGTGAACACACGATTGATTTTCTTTGTGGTCGCATATATTCAGTTGCGTGCTTTTAAAAAATAAATTTGGGAAGTAATCATGGGCACATTTGGCAGTTATGGACAAAGAATGAAAAATTGCTGTAGTTGCTGCGTACAACATATTAAAAAGGCGGATAAAACGAAAAACTCGCAAAGTCTGGACAAAATCGTGGATTGCTCGTCTTGAAGGCAAGGGAATTTAAGCTAATCTGCTGAAGGAGCTGGGTTATGAAGATCCGGATCAATAGTTCAGTAATTTCAGGGAAGTTCTTCAGGGTAGTTTTTCAGAGAAACTACAGAGAAGTTCTTCAGAGGAACTTCAGGGAAGTTCTTCACAGAAATTCAGGGAAGTTCTTTATAGAAGTTCAGGGAAGCTCTTTAGAGGAACTTCAGAGAAGTTCTTCACAGAAATTCAGGGTTGTTCTTTATAGAAGTTCAGGGAAGTTCTTCAGAGAATTGCGGGGATGTTTTGTAGAGAATTTCGAGGAAGTTCTTCAAAACACTTCGGTGAAGTTCTTCAAAGAACATCAGATAATTCTTCAGAGAAGTTCGGGAAAATTATTCAGGGAATTTCAGGAAAGTATTTTCAGGGAAGTTCTTCAGAGGTATTTCAGGGAAGTTCTTCACAGAATTTCAGGGAAGTTCTTCACTGGAAGTTCTTAACAGAAGTTGAGGGAAATCGGTTGAATTCATTGCATTGAGGTTTCAAATTATTCGCACTGGTGCTAAGAGCAGCAAAAAAAAATAAAATTTAAATAACAGCTTTATTTAAAATATGTATATTATTCACAAGAAGATTGGCAGTCAACTTCACGTGATTTTGAAGAAAAATGGCAATTTTCCAATTGTGTAGGAGCGTTAGACGGAAAGCACGTTAGTATGAAAGCCCCCGCAAAGAGTGTCAGGGATTATTTAAGTTATAAAAGTAGTTCAGTATCGTTCTAATGCGTATGGTGGATGCTGAATACAAGTTTACGTATGTCAACATAGAAGCAAAAGGAAGGATCATTGATGGTGGGGTATTTCCCGATTGCTGTTGGAGAACCTGATGCAGGATCTTTAGCTCCTGAGATGCCTGTTTTGGCTCCGATGGTGGGCAAGTTGTATGGATCATCTGACGCGAGGACAATCAGCTGCTCTTGAGACATTCTGAAAATTATTTTTTCTTCATAGGACTGCTCAAATTTGTTATTCAAATTCCTTAAGTTCATCGAATATTTGTTATACAAGGCAGTCTTCAGCCCACAACGTCTCCAGCAACGAGTTGGTCGATTTACCCAGAATAGTGGCCCGATTTTTGGGTTTTTAAGTTCCGTAAATTCGGACACGATTTTGACGCAGTTCGAGAGAAGCGCCATCTCATCATATGATGACTTTTTACGCTTCTAAGTGCGCACTTTGTTTTCGCTGGCTTTGTTTTCGATCCACTCGGATTTTCAAGTTTCAAGAAGGGGTGATTGTACGTTGGAGTTAGGGATCAAAATCAAAGGTTGAACTTCGGCACTGGTAGAATCGTTATCTGCCTCTCAACGTTATCATCTTGAAAATACTTAGTACTTAGCTAGATATCAATATCCCTTGATCTAAACTTTCTAAGGTAGAGGAAGTGCAAAGCAGAATAATACACTCACTTTGAAGTATATACTTCCACAGGTGATCGGGATTAGTTGGGTTCCACAACACCGGATGATGCTTCCACAGCTCAGTCAAGTAGAACAACTTTTCCTGGTCCATTTTTGATTAAAAATACCGCGAAAACACAAACTACCAAAAAATTCAAACGAACTGTCAAAAATCTTCAACCAACGAACTATGAACTATTCCGTCCGCATGGAATAGTTCATAGCGTACTACTATAACATAGAAACTATCGCTAGAGTGTACACACGACAACGGGCACGCTTCTATATCATAGCGTAAAACTATCGCTTGCAAGTCAAAACTATGAGCTATCACTACATAGTTAGGTGTTCCTTTGAACTATTACATAGTTTTATAGCATATAGCTCACTATGTACTATAAATAGCCACCGTGTGGCTGCAACTTAACTGTTGTTTTAAAAAACATATGTTTTGCTTTTAGAATTTCGAATAAATAAAAAACAAGACTCAAACTTGTGATACTTATTCTTTCAATTTTCGCAATTAGAAATCAGTATGGATTTCATTGATTTGTCTTATGAAATATTACGATGCTAAGAGAATAATTTTAAAAAAACACGGGCAGACTGGAATCGAACTATGAACGTTGGTGTAGCCAGGCCAATGTCTGTACCATTCGTCAAGACATTTGAGAAATAGCGATAACTAATCGGCTTCTTACACTGAAGTTGATTATCAAGCGCCATCGCTAGTGGAAATGGGCATCAGCATACTATAGATCTATAGATTGATGGCTGCAGGCTCGCCAGCATGAGTCTGAACGGTTTGTGAAGGCGTCTAAGAGCAACCTCGGGCAGGGCTGGCAAATGCTATTTTCAATCAAAAATCTCACCGAAATACATCTGATAATCTTATCGGGTGAGGAAACGGTAATTGAGATTTCTACAAAATGTCATCGATTTTATCGTCATGATAGTACGGGACTGTGTTTTTGGTCATCGTAGTTCCAAGCTCGTTTATCGCTATTGTTTTTAGTTTCGACACGGAGAAGATCGTAGCATGCGGTGCTCGAAGTAAGACGTGAACATTTTTGCTCTCTGTCATTTTGTTCCGTTTTATTTTTAATGTTATATGAGATTCTACAAGTGTATGGAGTAGTGTTATTCTTTTTATTTTGATGATGATTCGGTCACCAAAGAGTTGCTTGCTGTCCACTACGAGGATTGTCTGGTGTGAAAATAAAGTGTCCCCGCTGGAATTCCGGACATACAGCCGCGTCATTCGGAGATGTTTGCTTCACGGTCTTTGAGTGAACTTTTCAAGAACAGAATGTAATCTGGAGGGCACACGGACCTGCTCTGGTTGCTCGATGTTATAACCACAGCTACGGAATCTTCTTGAAAACCCGTTTGAGCTATTTCCATTTTATCCTTCTGTGTCCCACAGCCAATTTTTTTTAAAGAATTGTTTTTGTGTATAAAGTTTATATGTTTGGTGGGCTTCAAATGGTGAGTTGACGGCTTGGAAGAAGGGTGCGTTCTGGTCAAGTCGGGACAAGTTCCGGTCTCACGGCTTTACGAGTCATGCGATCACAGGGGATTGCCAGCTGAACCATGGAGGCGCGGGTTGGCGTAACATGGGCTAGGTTGCCAATTTGACAGTATCGGGGTGAGGGCGTGTAACGGTGAATCGTGTACCTGGAAATTGTATATTTGTCATTTTGGTTTGATTGATGGTTGCAGCGGGCTATGGGATTGTCTTTGCATTCCAGAACCATTTATCCTTAGAGCATGGACCAACAAGATGACGGGCATTGAAGGCTCAAACAGCATTTCAGCATTTCAGCATGACATTTGCGTAAGGGTTGCGCTTTCGGGCTTCAACTTTGCTTGAAATTCTAGTGGGACAGTCGTGAATTTGTAGTTTATTCCATATACCGAGTGTCAATAGGAAAACGAACATTGGTTATCATTAATTTCAAACTCATCTGTACATAACCATATTGAAATTACCGTTTCCTTCATGTATTTTTGTTGGATTGGTTTTCAAATTATATAATACCATTAACCAAGTTAACAATTTTATCAGGTGTCTACATTTCGGCAGTATTTTGAATATTTTTTTTCTAACAAGATGTTTGATTTTAAAGAAACTACTATTTGAAATTTCAATAGCATTAAAACAAGAAACCTGTTTACAGATATTAACAGACAAAGCGAAACTCAAACAGAAGGTATACAAACTATTTCAAATAAGAGAAAACTCGGATTGCGAACTATCCGTCCAAAAGACACCTAGAATGTGATAAAATAAATTTAATCAATCAGAAAATTGATTTTATACCTTATGGCACAGTGTAGGGTCAATTTATAACTTTTATCGTTTCAGAGGATTAACCCTAGGATTTATCCAGGACGCAACACCCATCCCAGTTTTTTTTAATTTTTACTCTGTATATAAGTACACAATTTGAAATAAACGTATAATTTTATGCGTAACGTAATGCACATACTTGGAATGCCAGATTTGGTACAAATTCGTGGGATATTTCATGAAAAGTTAAGCCATACAGTATTTAAAAAAAGGTGTATCCATCCCTACCGACAAATTACAATTTTCCTGTTTTGCGGTTGAAAAGTAAGTTGTTTATATGAATGTTGTTATATGATTAATTCAGTTTTATGTTCTTATTATTTTTCCATCGAATTTACATGACATTTTTCTTCCTCTGGAAAACTGTGGTGCGATCAACGTAACGATAAAAAAAACACAAAGTTTATCCACATGACTATAGTTAAAGAATATTATAGAGTATTATAACTTTATATCGAATATAAACATTGCAAACAGCGCACATTCCGTCGTTAAGTGCATTTGTATACCAAAGTTTAAGTTATTTTGCTTAAAAATGCCTAAAAACCCACAAATTTCGTTAAGTGTCCGAAAATTGATAATAGAACATCACAAGCCCAGTAAAAGCTATAGTAAAATTGCTGATATTGTACTAGTTCGTAAAGATACGGTTGCTAAAATAGTTTAAAGGTTCAAAAAAAATGCGGTTCCATCTTACCAGCGGCACGATCAGTACGTCCATCGAAGAAAAGTCCTCGGATTGACAGGGCTATCGTAAATAGCTCCCAAAGTTGTAAAACAAATCGAAAATAAGTTTTCAATTCAAGTGACAGCTCAAACAGTACGAAATCGGCTTCATGAACAAGGTCTTAAGGGCAGAGTGGCACTTAAGAAGCCATGGTTATCCCCGAAAAACATTTAAAAAAACGGCTTAAGTGGGCACAAGAGCACATTTCATGGACAATTGGTGACTGGAAGAAGCTCATATGGTCAGATGAGACTAAAATAATGCAATTTGGGTCTGATGGTATCACAAAAATATGGCGGAAGACGGGTGAAAGCTTGAAAAAGGAGGTGCCGATAGTCAAACATTGGGGAGGGAAATTCTTGCAACATCATTAATTGTCAAATAACTCAGTCAGATTTTTCATTGTCTATGCAGGTAGGGTCATGATTTGGTGCTCGATGGTATCGTCTGGTGTTGGAGAGCGTAAATTCATTGACGGAATAATGGTAAAGGAAGTTTATCTGAACATATTGAAGCGAAAACTTCCAGCGACCGTCAGAAAACTGAAAATGGGCCGAAGATACACATTCCAGCAAGTTGGGAACCCAAATAATACGTCAAAACTGGTATCGCAATGGTTCAACGAACGAAAAATCGACGTTTTGGAGTGGCCAGCAAAGTCACCTGACCTTAACCCAATAGAACATCTGTGGTCTATTTTGAAAATTAAGGTTCAAGAACAACATCCAACAAGCGTTCAGCAATTATGATAAGTATTTGCAACTGAATGGGACAAAATAACACCAGAAACGACTGTTGTTGAAGCCAAGGGTGGTCACACAAAATATTGGACAATGATTTAGTTATAAAGTGGGTAAACTTTTTTCTATCGTTTTAATGATCATACAGTAGTTTTTCAAAGGAGGGAAAATATCATGTAAATTTGATGGCAAAATGACAAACACTTAAAATTGAATAAATCATATAAAAACATTCATACACAGATAAAAAGAAACATTGAATTTTCTGCGTTATCTAATGCACATAAAGGGAATGCTGGATTTAGCAGAAAATAATGGGATCTTTCATGTAAATTTAAGCCAGATAACGCCTGAATCTAGCCTGTTGTATGAAAGGTAGCAAACATTGCTGTATGGCGCAATTTTGTTGTTTACGCTTCCTTTGGCTTGGAATTTAACGAGGGGAAATTTAACGCGCTTGTTAAAATTATTAAAATTATTTTCAACTGAACAACAAGAAAATTGCAAATTGGCGGTAGGAGTGGATACACTTTTTTTACATGCTGTATATCACCAAAATCAGGTCAGTTGTTTGAGATATTGCAAGCAATTTCATTGTTTACGCTTGCTTCGGTTTGCAATTGAATGAGCAGAAATTGTGCCAATCTATTGAAATTTTTCATTTTCTGTGTAATTTTGTTAAAAACAATTATAATCAAATTCCTCAATGCACCTAAAAATTACAACAAAAAAATTAAAATCTATTTAAGTAGAAAACTTTTTTTTTATTAGAAGCATTTCAATCTTTGGAAAGCATCAGTTTTGGGTTTCTTGTCACTTCAATATTTTGTTGAGGTTGAAAATTCAGAAAATAAATTTTATTTTCGATTCAATGAAAAATTAACATGTTTTTTTTTTCGTCGGGTATATCATTAAACTGCTTCGTTAAAGTTAATTGTTTTAGTGTCAAAGATCAAGACGATTGATGTTATATATTTATTGAGAATATATTATCGTTCAAGATGGAGAATCACGTTTGATTTATTAGGCATGTTGTCTAACTTATGCTGTCATATTTGCAAAATATTTCAAACCTAATTATTTTTCAAAATATTTCGAAATCGATTAAACTTAGGAATTGTCGTACATTATCATTTTCATTGGAAATGATTTAAAAATCATATTCTTTGTACCTATTAACACAATAACACAATATTGTGAATCTCAAACGGGTTTCTTTTATACTATACTATTTTATCTTAGAAAAGCTTTTGTTTATTTTTTTAAAACTTCAATTTTTTTAAAGAAAAATAATTTTAAAAAATTGTTCGTTGGAGAGATTGGCATTTCAAAAATTAGTTAAATTTTTGATATGAAAAATTTACATCATATTTTTCTCAGTGTATGTTTTTTTTCAACAAATTTTCATCCAGCACTTAACGTGTGCTGCCTGCTGTAATTTTGTTGTCTTTCTGGGCACATGAATAGGAATTTGGCTAGCGGCGTTTGATGTACAAACGATCCATATTACTTGTTGAAATTTCAGCCCGTACAAGCCAAACTTCAAACCGTATGATATCTACCATAAAGTAGACCAGATTATGACAACCATGAGCGCCTGTAAAATGTTAGATTGACTCTCTACAACTTTTTCCCAGACGCAACTTCAATACAACTGGTGGATTTTGAGCTATGATGTTTTGAAAAATGTATGTCTTGAAACGCATTTCCTCTTTTACAAAATTAGTCTTGCGTCGCAAACAAGGGTAAGTCGCTTGGAACAGTGTGCCAGCCTCGATGTCTTACACACTGGAAGAATATGTTTCATAACTTTTTTAATAAATGGCACTTCGATTTTCAATTCATGCCACACTGAGGGAACACTTTTGACAGTTGAGCATATAGGAATGAGAAACCAGCAACCTTGCCTGGTTGCCAGGGTCAGCAGAAAATAACGATTTGAGGTATCACAGCATACTCCCAGAATATTGCAACGCTTGTAGACACACTCAAAAAACAAAAATAGCACAGGAGGAAAGTGAGCTGAGCGATCCACCCCTTGATCGCAAACATGTCTAGACCTAGGGAGAAACACCTGGTTTCTTTAAGTTTTTGTTTCCTAGGAACCGTGTAGTATTTTTTCCTCTTAGAGAGTGAAAAGATGTGATGCCATTCAAGCTGCAAGTTAGTCATGTTTGAATCCTGGAGAGTGTGAACTTTTGAGTGGAGTACCTGTAACTAGAAAATGAGAAGAAAGAAGAAAGATTAGTAATTTCCCTTTAATTCCCACTACGTTTATTGCTCATCTTGACAGATACACGTATTTCGACTACAATGAGCAAACTTCTTCAGTGTCGTGTACTAATACTCAACTATTAGTACACGACACTGAAGAAGTCTGCACATTGTAGACGAAATACGCGCATCTGCCAAGATAAGCAATAAAGCTAGTTGGAATGAACTGGAAATTACTAATCTTTCTTCTCATTTTTTAGTCATGTTTGTTTTATTCGTCACTTCAGAAATCTTGAGGTAAATGTTGCTAGAGAGAATTAAACTTGGAAGCATGCACAGCTCAAAAAAGGAGAGTAAATTTCTGTACCATATCATGCACATAAGTTGGGCGTCACAAAACATACAACGCTACATTGTAAATCGTTTTAAGTTCTGTTACATTTCGTACACTGTCTAAAATATTGTATGCAAAATCTCGTCTTTTCTAGCAATATTTTTTGCAAGTTGCTGAATCATTCAGATGTTGTTTTTATTAGTGTATAAACATATTTTTTTTTAATATACACGCTAAGAAAGAAGTAGCCAGCGGATCAGTTAAGTGTGGGAAGCCAACGTTGGTTGAAATAATGTTTACCTACCGTTGGGTATTAATTACTTACTTTTGGGTAGACTTTTACCCAAAAGTAAGTTATTTGTACCCAACGGTAGGTTAACATGATTATTATTAATAACTTTGCTGGGTATTTTTTTCTTAGCGTGTACACTTGTTTTCGCAATTGTACGCTTTGCATTTTATTTTCGAGCTCAACTTAGGGATTGTATGCGTAAAATGGACCCCCTGGCATAGTTTTGTAATTATTTCGTTATAATCATATTTAACCTAAGCATTGTCAGTTAAAACACATAATATCAACACTAAAACAAAGGTTAGAATAAGATTCTTCACAATTTTTACACATAAAACATCATTATTAATTATTTTTACCTGAGCACTGCATGGTACAGTAATTTGTAAGTATTTTCGTTACAGGAGAAAAAAAAGCATTTGATCATGTAAATAAACTGTAGATTATCCCGAGCAAAGGATTATACCAAACTGATAACAAGTTCTAATACCAGGTTATCATTTTTTTATCACTGAATATGTTATCATTGAGGCTGAATAAACAGCCAAAATAACAGAATGAATAACAAAAAAATACTCGTAGAATATCATGATAATAACTTATTTTGTTATCACTGCGAACAACTTGATAACAAATCCTGTATTTTAAGTAAATTTAATGAAATAGTTTCAAATTATGTTATCAATTTGAAATCAAATTCTCATGCTGATAACTGAAAAAAATATTTTGATTAAAAGCACAATTTCTTGTTCAAATATGCTGGAAATATTTATAGTTTTACAATTCAACTTACAACGTTCATAAAAAATAGTGTATTCTATTTATTGTCGTCAATCATAAGTAGACCATTTGTTACATTTTGTTCCTAATTCTAGTTATAATTGAGGTTATAAAATACACAACATTAGACTAGGCAGCGCCTGGTTTACAATACTCATATGGCGTGTTCTTCTTTAGCGTATAGCATTGAAGTATTGATTGATAAATCAATTGATAACAAATTCTAATAACTAGTTATCTTTGTTTGATAACTGAATATGTTATCATTGAGGCTGAATAAACAGCCAAAATAACAGAATTAATAACAAAAAAATACTCGTTGAATATCATATTTATAGCTTATTTTATTATCAGTGAGAACATCTTGATAACAAATCCTGTATTTTAAGCAAATTTATTGAAATAGTTTCAAATTTTGCTATCAATTTGAAATCATACCCTCACGCTAATATCTGAAAATTTTAAATATGCTGGTAATATTTATAGTTCTTCATTCAATTAGTTACGTTCGTCAGAAATTGTATGTTAAAAATGATAACATGTGATAACAACACTAGCCAATGGTGATAACTAAATTTGTTATGTGATAACAGCGAAAATCAAAACGATATCTGAGATAACAGAACTTGTTTATTATATGATACCAGCTTGTTATTTTCCTTTGCTAGGTTTGTTGCCTATTTGGCAACCCTTCATTTCTGTTTGTAAACAATCCGAACTTATTGTTTGCGCACCGTCTAAAGTGAAAATTGTTGATCAAAATGGGAAAAACGAATAAATGTAAGCATACTTACACGGAATCTGAAGTGCAACAGTGCATTCGAGCGATCCAAAACCATGTTCCAATGAAACAGGCGTACAAGCAGTGTAAAATTCCACGCTCTACCTTGAAGTATCGTCTGGAGAAAAGCTGGTCTGGGAGAGCTAAGAGAGGTCCACCAACCGCACTTTCCCATGCGGAAGAGGACGAGATAGTTGCATAGATTAAACGGATGGCACGGAAAGGGGCACCCATTAACCAGGCAACATTTAATTATGGCCGTTAGGCAACACATCACCAACTAACCTAGCAAAGTAAAATAACTAACTGATATCAAATAAGTAACAAGTCTTGTTATCTCAGATATCATTTTGAACTCACCTGTTATCGCATAGCAAATTTACTTATCAACATTGACTAATTTGTTATCGTCTGTAATCAATTTTTAAAGACGATTTTTGACGAAGGTTACCGAATACTACCAGCATGCTGACGAATGCTGAATATTGCCAGCATGTCTTGGATATGAAATTGAGCTCTTCACTAGAAGCACTACTTCAGTTATTAGTGTATGAGTTTGATAACATGTTGATAACACAATTTGATATTATCTTAAGTAATTTGTTCACATCACAAAGTTGGTTATCAAAATGAACTCAATCTTAACAAAGCGAATTAATGTTGTGATATCCCATGAATATTAATTTGTTATCTTTTTTGCTATTTTGGCTGTTTATTAAGCCTGAATGATAACATATTTAGTGATCAAACAGTGATAACCAGATATAAGAACTTTGGTATAAACCTTTGCTCGGGTATCCTCGCCTGGAAGGTTGCAACATGAATGGTGGTAATTTACTGAAGTTTTTTTTTTTTTAAACTTAAATAATTCAATATAACTTTTCCCGTTTTAGCACAAAGGTGGTATCAAGGCTTCATGAAGCGTCATCCAGATTTGACTATACGGAATCCCGAATCAATCACCGAGGCAAATATCCGCCACTGGTTTTGATCGGTGTATGAAATTCTTGAGGAAGAACACCAGAACGATATTTTAAGTTATTCCCACCGTATTTTCAACGGAGACGAAATCGGTTTCAGCTAGGACCATGAAACAACCCAAGCAACACACAGGTTTTATAACGCTTGAACATACTTTTATAAGACTAGATTTAGTTATATAGAAGCTTACTCAACATAAAAGCATGAAGATGTGCTACTCGGGAAAGGCGGTTATCTGCCCGAAATCAGAGAAAAAGGTTTACGTGATTGACACAGGGTCCAAAAAGAACATCACGGTTTTGAATACATGTGGGGTAACCGGAGTTGCAGTTCCCCCATGTGTAGTGCTTCCATATCAGAGAGTTCCTCTCAGCGTTGTCAGAAGCTTCCCTGTAGATTGGGGTGTCGGGAAATCCGAAACCGGCTGGATGACGAAAGAAGTATTCATGGGATACATAACTAACGTTTTACATCCATATTTGATCTGTAAGAAAATCCAACTGCCGGTAATTTATTTCGTTGATGGCCACCCCCTTCGAAACAGCTGAAGAATGCGTCAAACTGGGATAGGATAGGAAGGTGGCCATAATATGTACATGTGCAAAATATATGCGTTACCCTATTTGTCTACGAGACGAAAAATTGGTTTAGTTGCGTCAGATCTATCATTTTAATCAAATTAGTTGATATGCGTATTATGGACCCGGTTCCAAAATAGGCCAATGGGTCTAAAAAGGCACATTAAGACCATCGCGAATTATCCATTGTTACCAGGAAAACCTAGACTAAAAGATAGAGTTTACCATAATATTGTGTAAATGACTAGTTATTTTCATCAAATGTTGGAGTGCTGCAAAAAAAAAGTAAATATAATGCTTGTGGAATACATCAAAATTGTTCAATGCTTCTACTTAGGGGTCCATTACTAGTGTATAAACCCTAGATGGTTGCAGGCTACAAGGACCAATCATCGATGAACAAAACCGGATCAAAATCTGTACCCATCTGTATCATCTTATATTAAAAGTACATTTTTTGGCATACAGAAGAAGTTTATAAAGTTTCATCCAAACTGCAAATGAACGAGTCGATTCGCGCTGTTTATATCAGAGGTTCCCTCGAAATGCTCAGTTTTTAACATTCCTGCCGAAAGATGTTCCAGTCCATGTTATTAGGAACTCTTGGTGACAACATTCTTTTAGAATTTGGGTGCAATTTTGCAAATTTTCTTACGACAAAAGATTCTACGTAGTTCCTACGCATTCTGTGACTAGTTGCAATGTGAATTTGAAAAGATTTCTAAGCGTTTTCAATTCTGACGTGAAATGTGTCAGAAGGAAAATTTAATTGAGGAGTTCTGACGATTTAGACGAACTGACTATACCAAATTCTTTTGACAGAATTCTTTAAAATATACGAAGATAATCCTGGCAATCACAGCAAACGAAAGATTTCGACGTGTCTAAAGCTTTTTCTGAATTTTCAGACAAAGCTGATTCAATTTGGAAAGAATAAAAACTCTTCAATATATTAACGGTAATTCTGACCGAACATGTTTCAACATAAAAATTGAAAGAACCTCATCATTCCTTTAAGTCGCAACAAACGGTCCACAAGATTTCGTCGAAGATTCTTTGAAAAGTTCAGAAGCTCCGAAAGAAAGCGATTCTTAAAAATATACTAATCAATTACAAGACGAATGCTAAAAAATGCAAAAATAACTAAAGAAATCTAAGATAACTTTGATCAGAGCAAAGATTTTTGAATTGAAATTTGTGGACATTCTGTAGAGAATAGTAGAGTAATTTTATATTACCAGGAACATAGCAACTTGACGGAAAATAAAGTAATAAAATTTGAACTGCGAGGTCCATTAGATCAATGAAATAATTTGTAGAGTTTTTAGAAAATTCATTCAAGCATTCCGACAAAAGTTAATCTAATGAAACAGGGTTCTGTGAACAAAGATCAGAGTGATATAAACCGAGGCCATTGTTTATAATTGATATCTTTTACTGAATTATTAATTACACACTACCAAAAAATCATGTAAATTTCTGTCCCCTGAGACCGACACATGCAAGCGTCCTTAATCACATAAGAATGAGTTCAAAGAGATGAGAAAATAAATTCAATCAAACACATCTTTCGCCGATTTGCGTATTTCAGGGTTTTTTTCATTAGGGCGAATCTACAATTGAGAGATTCTCTCCGGGCTCGCTCTCTTTCATTCATAAACCAATCACCTTTACGTTTTTCATTCTACTATTTGTAGAGTATGCTAGCCAGCACTGTTGTGTTTCGATCGGTACTAAAGAATCCCTCGAAAGTTTTATAATGGCACTGTAATGAATGAAAGAGGGGAGCCGGGAGAATCTCAATTGTAGATTCGCCCTATTGAAAAAAAACCCTAGATTTGTCAGTTTCAGGAGACATAATTTTACACGAAATCTGTCTTTGCGTTCCCCGACTTTTTACAAACATGAATTACGTCTCGTGTAAAATTCATAATTTCTAAGTGTGTATGAATGCATCCAGTAAAAGTACTAGTAGTACTCAAAGCCTTGCAAAACAATTAGCCTTACAAAATTATACCTCAATGTTCTCTTCTTCGAACTGGCTTTTACGCTCTTTTCAACGAGCTCTCCAATAGCTCTCATGTTAGAAATCTAGAAACACTTCCACAGTTATTAAATGAGAGCTTCCAATGCCCACACCAATGTATGATCTTGTATGTATTTTGTGTGCCAAGCACAATGATACTCAATCCCCAGGAACGTCAAAAAAAATCCAACCAAAAGGATTTCCTCGACTGATCAGAATCAAATCAAAGGAATCAAACCCTCCACCTTCGGCTCCCCTCAATTTCCTCAAAAATTTGATCTGAAATTTGATTGAAAAGAACTTTGGAATTTTTCAAACTTCAACTATAAATTCTCGTTTTCTAATTGGCACTCTGTGACCGTATCATTCGCAAACATATTTTGACTAGGATCATTAAACGCAAACTCCAACAACAATGAAACCAGCAAGCTCTATTCCAGCTAATTTACCAAAAACAAACCTTTCCAGAAAGATCAACCCAATAAGTAAACAAACGCACCCAAAAGCCCCAGCTGAGTCAACACCCAGCAACCATTGGACTCTCTCATTGCCCTTCTCCATCGTAGTGTGCCACGAAAACTTCAAAATTCAGTTCAAAAGGGCTATCAACAACCGACAGGCAGAGGATGGCCCTCATCGAAGGTCGAAAGGTTGTTCGCTCCGAAGAACTCGTGATCGATTTAGCATAATTCTTCGCTTTGACCACGGGGGTATTCACCGAAAAACCGAGATCGCTGAAGAGGCACTCATGGCCTTTTTTTTTTGGGACGAAAACACTTACAAAAAGCAAATGCGTCCTAACCTCTAAGCTCGCGTCGTCGTGGACGTGGTCAAATCTTTGTTTGGGCGCGCGCGCGCGCTACTTCGAACGCATTGATGGATGGAATGACGGAAGTAGCCGTCATGTTTCTACGCATGAGACATTTTGGCGTGGTTCGTGGAGAAGGTTTCGTGTTTAGTGACGCGTGGTATCACTTGACAGACCGGTTCTGCCGGGTCGATCGTTCCGATGGAAAAGACGATACAAAAAAGCGCTCTCTCATTGCTTCCAACCGGCTCGGCTCGTTCGCTAAGAGTGGCGTAGGAGGATTCTGATTAACTATACTTTTACTCGTTCTACTTTTGCGAGGGGAATAAGATTTTTAGAATTGGAAATTGTGGTCAGAGTCTGTGCTACTGCTATAAGAGGATCTACTGATAGAATTACCGTTGTTGTTGTTGTGGATGTGGCTGAAGCTATTCGGATTGTAATGATGGCTAAAGTGATGGGTGCTGTTGCTGTTGGCTCCGCAACCGTAGTAGTTCTTAAGTTTCACTTATGCCAACGGATACTGATGTCACAAGCTGGTAGTGCCGGCCGAAGCATGGTGGTATCCGAGGCTCTGGTGGTAGTAGGAATCCTGTCCCAGGGCGGCGGCTGCTGCATGTGAGTTTTGTAGAGGGCTAAGACCGTTGTAACCGGCATACTGGCTCATGTCGTACATCTTGATGTCAGCCTTGGACTCCGTCGGTAGCAACCGGGTGATGGAGAAAGGGTGACTAGAAGGCGTATAGCCAGCAGGCTCCTGCTTTAGGTGCATCGAGTGGTAATCGCTGAGCAGCGACGGATGGCATCGGTTAACCATGGCGGACAATTCTTCTTGCTGGAGCTGTTGATGATGGGAATTGTGCTGGGAATGCGACTGCTGCGCTAGGCAAAGGTCGGCGGTCGCATGTAGCATGGCCAGTGCATCAGTGTCCTTAGCATGGGCGGCATTCAACATTCCATGGGTATCGACGGTGACTTTGTGATCCCGGTGATGGTGATGGTGGTCTTCGTGGGAGTCTTTCTTGTCCGGACTGGTCGCATCCATACTGTGCGCTGGGCTCTTGTGCAACGAACGAACCATTTCCTTCTTTTCGTCTTTAAAGCGCTTCTGCCGCCGAAGGTAGCAACCATTTTCGAACATGTTGCCCGATTCTGGATGCAGCGTCCAAAAAGAACCTTTGCCGGGTTTATCCGGCGTTCGGGGCACTTTGACGAAGCAGTCGTTGAAGCTCAGCGAATGTCGGATCGAATTTTGCCATCGCTGTTGGTTCTGCCTGTAGAACGGAAACAAATCCATGATGAATTGGTAGATTTCCGCTAGGGTTAGCATTTTGTGCGGGTTGTTCTGGATGGCCATTGTGATGAGGGAGATGTAAGAGTACGGTGGTTTGGCGTGGGTGTAATTCCGCCGGTACGTTGCTGCTGGTTTTTCTGTTCGAACTCGCTGCAGTGCGGCAGAGTTTGGAGATCCAGGATCACCGAGTACTTCACGACTACCGGGCACGCTAGAGTATCCGGACATGGCTGCCATTGAGCTCATTCCGTTTCCACCCCATGCACGAACCCATGTTGGTGATGGGTGATCCCATCGAACTGTACCCAATCGGAGCAGACGTTAGGCATTGGCTGGACATGCTGTTCATGGCAGCACCCATTCCGGACATTCCGGAACTGCCGAGCACACCGGCACCGAAGCTGCCACCCTGTGGTGACACCGAGGACATTCCTCCGACCGTCATGCCCATACTGTTCATACTGTATGTTGACGTCATCGGACTCATATTTCCGCCGGCCATGCTGGTACTGTTGATCGATGTTTCCGGATAGAGTTTTTGCATTTTCACTTCACTGTTGTGGTCTTCGATATGCTATCGATTTAATTTCCTTCAATTGGAACTTTGTCTTCCCGGTCCCGTAAGACCGTGCACATACAAATCAATCAAAATCACTTTTTAATACTACTTCTGATTAGCGCGCCGTAATAGCATGGACACAGATCAATCATCTCCCGTTCTCAATCGCTCCGAGCGTGAGGTTCACATTCCTGAATTCAATCACCGAAATTGTTTATCACTACCTTTTCGGTTATCTTGACCGGGTTACGCTTTGTTTATTTGTTCACACTGTTGTCGGGGGGGTATTCCTTCGATTTCCAAACACCGGGAAACTGCAACAACACTATCTCGGAAAACCCTCCTATTTAAAATTCAATAATAAACACAAACAATTCCGAACACACAAACATGCCCGTTCCCTCACTCGAGCAGTTACCGCGCGCGCCACCACAGAGGACAACACTACGGGGGTACGGAAGTTTGGCAATATCTTGGACACTCGGCGCGAACAGGAAGGGGTCACACTCCCAGTGTACACATCAAGAGTTTAATAGTCGATTCCTTTTCGAACGTAAACTGTCACCCGACGTTGTCGTCGATACGATACGGCTGAGATGACGTTCGAGACCGAGTTTTGTGTGGACACAAAAACTTAACTACTTGTACTGGGTCTCGAGGCCCCTGGACACTCTGGGAGCTGAAGCAAAAGTCCTTCTTCACAGTTCACAGGACCGCTGGCAAACAAACTCTGTACACAGACATGCCGCACCGGGATTCCGGGGGGAGTTTCAACAGGTTTCGTAATCGTCGTCGTCGACGTCCTCTTGGTATTCGTAGTCGTAGTCGTTACTCTCTTGTAGCTTAAGGCTTAGCGTTTTTCGGGACTGCCACTACACTAAACAACGATGGCTCCTTCCCTTAGCTCGGTTCGATGTTGACTCGTTGCAACCCAAACACCAGTGTCGTTTTACTGATTGGAAAAGCAAATATGTGCGCTCCTCTCGGGCCACGCGAGATGGTAATATGGCATCCGGTACTGGGCCGATCTCTTCGATAGGTCTCTGAAGGACTCTCTGTCGTACGGCGCCTCCACCACTACCAAGGACATGCGTGCGTGACGATACCAATTTTCGGCTATACGGTTCCTTCCGACACTCGTTCTCTTCTCACACAATGCGTGCTCGAAATGCGACCGTTGTGTGCAAGTGTTTGAAAAATGTCCGAAAATTTCACGAAAAGCACTCTAGAGCGTGCCACCACTTCCACCATATATGTCCGTCACAAGTCACTTCTTCTGCAGGGGGGTCGAGCAGCTGCTCCACGGGAAAGTTCACTTGTATTCCCGCCTCCCAATGGATCCAATGTCACAGCTGCTGCACTCACAGTCACAGTCGAAATTTTCACACACGCGAAAAATCAAACCAACCAAAATACTCGATAATCCCGGTGGAAAATCCCGTCGTCACGAGGAAAATCCCTATGCGGCGCACTCGAAATCCCGAGGAAAAAGCGTCAGCTCGCGCGCGCGAGTGCTTTATTATTATATTATGTTTATATATTATAATGTTGAACAAACTTTGTCTGCCTGCCTCTCCGGAATAACAAGATGTGACTGTTTGCAGAGGGGAATAACTACTATTTGGCTTTCAAACAATATTCGACTGAAGTGCCTAACTAAACTTTAAACACACATCCCTCTTCTTTGCGTGACAGAGCACGGAACTGTAAGCGTATTGGTACCGACATTAACGACACATTATCCAATCTCATACCCTCGGACGCTGTGGCGAGACAGAACCAACGCAATCACTGTATCCCACTCGCACCGACTCGCACCGACCAATCGCAACTGAAACGAACGGGAGAACGAGCCACAAACAAAGAAACCCAAAACTCACCACCGAGCAATGAGAAACTCACCACCCGTCCGCTGCCTCCACCAACACAGCAATAGCACAACGCTACACGAGCCAATACACTCTCGCTCTCTCACGCAACCGAACCGAAAGGGGGCGGAGCTAAGTGTCATAACTTTCCCAGCTGCTATCGCCAGGACCAACCGGATAGACAGAGACACCAACAGAGCCAACGCATGCGCGTCCCATGTGCTCTCACTCGAACTCAAATCGATTTTCTCAAGGGACATGGATTCCCTATACAGGAACCCAAGGAGCCAGTGTCCCTTGCAGATCAATGTGCGGTGAGCGTTTTCGATAAAATTGGACACCCGAGTCCTGCTCCCAACCCACGTCTACCCCACCAAGCACAGTGAAACTTTCCAATTCGTTCCACATCGTCCCAACGGACACCGCTGTCCGTCATCGATCCGGATCGACTGTGTCCGGCTACAATGCGGACGCATGGATGACAGGCGCACTCCACCCTATCTTCTGTCCTCCTTCAAATGCCTCTACTATCAACCAACCGCAAGAATCGATGTCACCACCACCAACCGACCCTCCCTTCCGCAGCGCAGAACAGATGACGTACCTCTCGCTTCGCTCGAACCCTAATTGACATTTTATCGGAAAATGGAACCACCGAAACCGAAAAGACCGACACTCGCCACGTTGCTGTCTTTCACCCGGGGTGACACTCGGCTTGCGTGTATCAACAGCGAATCCGGATCTCCGTTCGAACCGTGTCCGTCATACATTGTGTGAAGGAGAAGGATTTTTTTTTCCCTGGAACTAGCTTTGGCACCACGCGATTAGATCATTAGACACCGCTTGACAGTCTAACCACCATCTAACAATTCGAACCGATTAAAGATGTCGTGCATCATCAGGTAATCAAACGGCAGGCGAGGATTATTCAATTAAGTGTGATTTAAGGTTTGTGATAAGAATGTGGCAGTTGCAATGGCTTCAGCTTGTTGGAGGCGACTAAGTAAGGAATTACACGGACGGTGCAAGCTGGCGCAATGCATGCTTATCGGTGGGACTTTGGACGGTGGTTTCGGTGGATTGGCTGCTCGTGTGAGGCACTTCCGGTGCTGTGGAATAGTTGGACGGGAAAGTTTTTTGAATGGTCAATTTAGGCGGTTAGTTTCAAAGCAGTGTGTGGAGCATCAGTTGATAAGCTGGAAGTTTCTTTCGCTCGACTAAAAGGCTGAATACTGAACTGTTACAGTAAGAAAAACAGATTTATTGCCAACCCGTTTAAAGTAGTTGGTTTTGTTACATAGACTATAATCATTACAAATACAGATAATTGGAAAACAAGGAAAATTCAAATTAACATTTCACTTGATCACTTTTTTAAAACAAAAAATTAAAAATTTAAACAGTTTTTCAAACTATCACTAGTTGACGCGTGCAAATTCCTTTAAA
The DNA here is from genome assembly GCA_024533555.2 of Aedes koreicus. Taxonomy (NCBI): domain Eukaryota; kingdom Metazoa; phylum Arthropoda; class Insecta; order Diptera; family Culicidae; genus Aedes; species Aedes koreicus. The sequence goes on along the minus strand of JAHHFK020002674.1, from coordinate 20,502 downwards.
TTTTACTAGAAAAAGCTTGCTGGAGTTTTCAGTCGTGCCTACAAATTGACTTAATATTTCAAGGAACGTTCAATCATGGAGAACGTTGTTTTTTCTTGCTCGGAATTCATTTAAGTTTTTGTTTCTTCTTCACGGGGAAGTGCTGTAAAAATTTCGAATTCATTCGCGTTCGAAAAAAAAATGCAAATCGACATGGAGTTTTCATAAGGGCCAATGTCGCAAACGTAAACAATGGCTTCTTCCGCCAGTTTCTCGAGAATGCTAACCTTATCATAGTGAATTACCACGATTAATGTACAGAAAAGGAGTTCCCCTTTATAATAGAAGTGGTAGTTTACTTGAGCGAGTTTGCATTTTCAAGAAATTTGCGAAAGAAGCCATTGTTTACGTTTGCGACATTGGCCCTTATGAAAACTCCATGTCGAAATTGGCAAAATGGAAGGAACTAAAATTTCGTAAAAAATAAACCCAATCGCAAAGGATAATAATGAAAATTGTACTCTGATTAACTTTCAAGTTTTCAATCGGTGTTAAAACTTCTAGCAGTCTGATTGTCAACTTATTTAAACTACAAAGGCCACAAAATCTAAATTTGTGGCTCTTAAAGAATGCTGTTCAGCTGAAAATTACTGCTTAAATTCAGATTGAGTGCTGAATTTAGGAATCGCAGCTCCGGAGCATTTTAATCAAATTTTAAATAATTTTCTGTAGAAGTTCTCCGCTTCGAAGAAAAACTAGTGATTACGCTTAAGCGGAGACAACCACTGATGTGGCAGAGGTGTGGCATCTGCAAACATGTCAAAACATCTTGTCGACGAACGCCTCACGGCACAAGACATCAATTGGATGTTTTGACATGTTGTGTGATGTCACATCTTCGCCACATCAGTGAGCGCCTTGACTAAGACTTGATACATAAACATATAGTCTGTTCCATTTAGAATTTTGTCGCAAAAACTGCAGAAATCAAAGCAGATCATTCCTCGAGTAATTTATGATAAGAACCAATTGTACACGTCAATTTCTCTCAAATCTAAAAGCACCCTCGCAAATTGAAAGCAGCAGGAAAGTTTGCTCTACACGCTTAGAAAATTTACATTCCTTTTTTTTACCGAACTTTCAACAGCTGAAACGTTCGGTAATCCGATTTACCGGATTTCGGTGAAATTTTACAGTATTCCGGTAAAAAAATTACCGGAACTTGTCAAATTTTACCGAAATCCGTTAAATCGGATTACCGAACGTTCAGCTGTTTAAAGTTCGGTGAAAAATTACCGAACACTGTAAAATTTTCTAAGTGTGTACCATAAGCTGTAGTTGCTTTAGTGTGTATTGTGATCAGAGCATGGAAAATTGTATTTCATTCCTCACGAAGCAGCAATTTGTATAAAATAGTTCCAAAATACAGGGTGTCTCACAATAGGTGTCACTAAAAAAAAATGGGATTACAGCAAAACAAATCAACCAAATCAAAGCATTTATTTTTCATTTGAAAGATACATGTTATAGAAATAAACCGTATTAATTCATTTCGAATCTTTCGATCTTTTCCTTGATAACTTTGCGCAAAATCTGGTTCCAAATATCAACCAAGTGTTTCTTGAATCGATCTAAAGTAAGCCCTTTCGTAGGGCCTATATGTTGAAGCATATAACTCCAAACAAAGTAGTCAAGTAGGTTGAGATCCGGTGAAGATGCAGGCAATTCTTCGCTTGTGATGAAATCGGGCAAATTTTCCGCACAACACGGTTGTGTCTTCTTTGCCTTGTGAGCTGGAGCTGAGTCCTGTTGGAAACAATATGGTGTACTCCCGTACAGCGTTGAAGCATGACGAAGTAGATGGTTCGTCAAAACCTGCTCGATGTAATATTCAGTGTTGATTTTTACGTTAGGTTCTATGAAAAGAAGAGAAAGTTTTCCTTTTCGTGAAACGGCGCCCATACCATGATTTTCGATACATTCTGATAGCGTTCAACAGCTAGTTTATCTCTTGGGATATTGGCAAGACTTTTGCCATACACACGATCATTTGGTTGATTATGACTGTCCTGATGGAGGAAGAGCTTTTCATCCGAAAATAAAATCTCACAGTCACCGTGCCGAACCAAAAGATTTCTGCTTCTTTGGACCCTGGCTTGCTTTTGACGCTCCGTCAACCCGTGAACCCGTTGTTTGTTGTACGGCTTGCATTCCAGACCATGTATGAGGAGCCTGTTCATTGAAGCAGGGGACATTTGAAATTGTTTGCTCAATTTACGGCCAGATACGGCCGGATAACGTCTTATTCGCTCCCTCACACATTTGATCTTTTTCTTCGTTCTAGCAGATCGTCTGGCACCTTCTTTGTGTTGAATATGGACATTTCCAGTTTCTTTGAACCATTTCAAGGTACGAAAAACAAAACGCTGCTTAAGGCTATTGAATATCTGACACGGTCTAAGCTTTTGCAAATGTAATTTTAAAACTTCACAGCAAAACAATATGAATATTATCTTGAGCGTATTTCAAACTTTCGCTTAATAATGTATCATGTAACCGTATTTCAAGCGTAGATTTTTGCATAGTATCGTGTAAATTGAAGAAAACCTAAAGATATTGTTAGCTTAATTGCTTCGTTAGAAATTTACAGTGTTTTTATGAAAGCGTCGCGTTTTGCATTAAATTTTCAGCTTAATCAACCAAAATTTTACACGACCTCGTGTAAAATTAGAATGATCTAGCAACATCGCCAGCGACGCTTTTTTAGTTAGACGTCAGCCATATTTTGTTTCAGTTGTGCGATTACGATCGGCGAAAAAAATCATTTCAAATCGGTATAAAATGAGTTTAATTAAGTGTCCTATTTGTGGGTATACGCTGCATGACATTCTTCTCACGTTTTTGTAAAATTTTTGATTTTGGGAAACCTTATTTTATTTTTATTTATTTAAATAGCCATACATCGTATTTACGATATGACTTCATCTACAACATTTCGCCAATATACTCGGTCTATGGCTGCCTCTCTCCAACCTCGTTGACGACCCACACTCGCCAGATCCTGTTGCACCTGGTCCGCCCATCGTGCTCGCTGTGCCCCACTTGTACCGGCCGGATTCGAGGCGAACACCATTTTTGCAGGGTTGTTGTCCGGCATTCTCGCAACATGCCCTGCCCACCGTATCCTTCCAGCCTTCGCGACCATCTGAATGCTGGGTTCGCCGTAGAGTTCAGTGAGCTCGTGGTTCCATCTTCGTCGCCACACTCCATCCTCCTGTATGCCGCCAAAGATGGTCCTAAGCACCCGGCGTTCGAAAACACCAAGTGCTTGCAGGTCCTCCTCGAGCATCGTCCACGTCTCGTGCCCGTAGAGAACAACCGGTCTTATCAGCGTTTTGTACATGGTACATTTAGTGCGGGGGTGAATCTTTCTTGACCGCAAGTTCTTCTGGAGCACGTAGTAGGCACGACTTCCACTGATGATGCTTCTTCGGATTTCACGGCTGTTGTCGTTGTCAGCCGTAAGCAAGGATCCAAGGTAGATGAATTCTTCCACCACACAGTGGTCAAAAAGTCGATTTTAACGCTCTTAACTCATAGCTCCCTAAATATTGGAGCTAGAGCGATGGCGTCTTTGGCAAAGTTGATGGATATGACAAGCTTCATATTTTGACGGCATGATTTTTGTGATCAATCCCCCTAAAAATGAGATAAAAATATTTTTTTTGTTTAGGATTTTAAGATAGAGAGTTGATGTCTTCGGCAAAATTGTAGAAAAAGTCAATACAAACAACTTTGCTGAAGACATATAAATCGTATGTTTCACCCAATTGGAGATAGAGAGCGTTTTGTAAGAACTAACCTCCAAAATAACATTTTTCACCGAAACATTTTGTTTTTAATATTAAGGACAATATAATGTTCTACAAAGTTATTTGCAATATAAAAATACGAAATTTTTTAGAACATACTATACCTGTATTATTTCAGTGGGATGAGTTATTGAACTTTTTCCGGTTTTTTTCGCCGTATTTTCGACGGCTGTACCACACTTAGGAGCAGATAGGAGCAGATAGATTTGACTGCATCTAATAGTACATTATATGAACTTTCAAGTGGTGGTTAGTTAGTCCGTCCACGATCGTCTGCTGGGGAGTTATGCTCAAAACAAATATCGATGGTTTTTACTATATTTCATGATTCAAACAGTACAAAAATTTGCGTTGTCATGGTAACCACACCTTCAAACTCATTATTTTCAGCTGAGTGTTACATTTTATTTTTAGTCAATATTTTTGTTCATTATATGTTATTATTAAACATTTATATTTTCATTGCCGTTTTCAATTTGAACGGCTTCTTTTGCTAGCAGCTTCTTATCATCGCCAGACAACGGTATTTCATGCTTTTTGGGCCAACCACGAATGCTTGTTATCAATGGATCTGATGTACCAGAAACCAGTTTAGAAGAACGCAATTCGTAGCCTTTCTTGATAAATCATGATCTATATATCATGTTATATATGCAGAGCCAAACCAACCGAAATGAATAACACGGACAAAGTGCATGAACGTGCAGTAAATGAAACGACTTACGAATTCGGATTATCTACCATGTGTGGATTCGATGTTTTGAATAAATAAATAAATAAATAAATAAATAATAAAGCAATTTTTATTATATGCCCTTCGTAAACTAGGTTGGACTTCATTTCCTCTTCCATCATATGAAGCACGCTGCATGCTTACAAACATCCAGACATTAAAAGAGCGTCGTGAATATGCAATGGTTTCATTTGTAAACGACATTGTTTCGCAGCGCATGGACTCAGCACCGGACTACTTTTGTCAAAATCAAATTTTTGTGCGCCTACTCGACAACTCCGAAATCGAAATTTATTTTCTATAAACCATCATCGCACAAATTATGCAAAATTTGGGCCATTAAATCGGATGATGGCCTCTTACAATCAATACTGCGAAACCATTAAATTTACAATGTCTAGGCATAAACTCAAACAATATTTTAACACCATACGGAATCACAACTCGCAGGAAGTAATAATATAAAAGCTGACATTAAATAATTTCTATTTCTTTTTCCATACTTCTAAGTCAAAAATGTAATTTAAGAAAAAAAAACTGCAACTGTATATGTACTAGTCTTCGTCCGGTTGACGAAATAAATAAGTAAATAAAAATAAAATCGAGATGAAATATTCAATACCTAGTACAGATTCTGAGTTATATAAACTCTAAATTTTGAAGTAATGGCTGCCGTCGAGAATGCTTCAGCGTAAGCCCTTAATTCATTTTATTTTCTTATCTATTTTAACTGATTCCTATGTGTTAAGGGGCGCTTGCATGTGTTAGTCTCTGGGCGTCGAAATTTACTTGCCATTTTGGTAGTGTATTTTGGTATTTTGGTTGCTGAAAATACAAGTGGATTCGAGGATCAAACTGTCTGTTGTCTTTTTATTTTTATGATTTAGAGAATTTTTTGGTTCTACAGAATTGTAGATAGGGTAAGGGGATGTAATGTTAGCCTAGCTCCTTCATTCGGCCTATGTACCAAATATGTCATTTATTTAGCGATAATCAACAAAATTATGTTGCTATCAAGATGACCAATTTAATTCGAAGCAATTCAGACGTTATAAATTAATTTACTGTTGTGTACTTCCGAGATAATTTCGATTTTCGTAACCCTTTAGACATAATGATTTCACTGGTTAAGCTGAACAGATTATCTCCATGATCTTCGAATAATAATCTAAATATAGCAAAACTAGATGTGCAAAAAATAGTCACACGTTATAAACTAACTGTTCACAAAGATAAAACAACAATGATTTAGCAAGAAAACCGTGAACCCAATGTTAGGGACATATTTTTTTCTTTGTTCCCAACTGTGGCCTGTTGTCTGGATAACTTAGTAAAAATGTTGTTATTGGTTAAATTTTAAATGCAAATATATGAGTTTCGGTTGTATATTTTTCAAATGACTCATCTAAACACAAACCAAAGGAACAAAACCAATTATTATGTTTTCATTATCGAACATCCAATAAATCATATGTCAAAATCTCTTAATTGTTTCAAAGCTATTTAAATTTGGTTTGTTTTGTGAAATATTATGTTGGGTAAAGCAAAAATAGCTGGCAATGCCTTAAATCATAAAATTAGGAAGGAAATCCGTCAAATACTGCATTTAATAAAATATCGATCGAATGGGACGAAGTTGCATCCATGAATAGACCCAATTTTATGCATGTAGACCGACATTACATTCATATCCCTCGAAAGTTTCTGGCTTTATAAAATAAGTAGCTTTTTGTGAATCATACTACCAAACATCTTATTAAACGTATCTCAACAAATGTATAACTAGCCCAATATCGCTTATAGTTCAAATATTTTATGAGTTATAATAAAAAATGTAACCGATTGTTGCATATTGGGCTGAGTCAAGGGACACATACCCCATTTTAATTTAATGAAACTTTGCTGAAAATTTTTTACTTCTATTTTATCTACGTACCGTTTTATAACAGTTTTTCTAACTATCTTTAGGGTGGGGCTTAAAAAAACATTTTTATTGCTGTATATTTTTAATTTCAATATGAATTTGAAAACTTTGCAGGAATGACTTTTAAGGGCATACAATGACGCACAGATGACGGCAGTGTGCTTGCGTCAAACGTAAGAAAATCGACTATGCGCGCTACATGTACCGATACTACCAACTAAGAAACATTTGTTTCTTCATCGATTACGCAGTAAACGGGCAATTCAAATGCTTCTTAGTTGGTAGTATCGCCACAGGTAGCACGTATAGTCGATTTCCTTACTTTTGACGAAAGCACACTACCGCCATCTGTTCACCTCTATTACACATTACAGTGTGCGCAACAGACGGTGCAGGTGTGTTAGTGACGATGATTTGTAGTGCAAAATGTCCAATGTGTCATGTCTGTTTGTCTGTGATATAAATGTTATTAAATGAATGGAGATGGATTCAAATAAAAATATAAACATTTTCTTATAATAATCACGTTGTTCCACTCTTTGATGGTAATTGTTCATGCTGCTGATCGAAAATTAAGCAGAAAAAAATGCAAAACTACCAATTTTAAAATGAGTTTTTCTCCTGAAGGGGACAAAAGAGGACAAACGATTTTGCATAGATCCTGTAGATGGAAGTTTGCACTTCCAGTTCACGAATTCCGTGTTTGCAAATATTTGCAAGTTATCTCGCAAAAACGATTTTTTTTACATTTGTTTATACAATATCTAGCAACAATCTTGTATCTTCAAAATGTGCTTCATTTAATGTCCTAAAAGTCCTCGCTACAAAGTTTTCAAATTCAATTATAAATAAATAAAAAATTACAGCAAAAAACTGTTTTTTTTAAGCCCCACCCTAAGGATAGTTAGAAAAACTGTTATAAAACGATACGTAGATGAGAAAAAGTAAAATTTCTTCATCAAAGTTTCATTAAATAAAAATATCTACAAATCTGTACAAACAATAAATCCTTCAAATCATAAGAATAAAAAGTTAATTTTTTTATTATGAACATAAAAGGACCACCCTAGTCACCACATATACCAAAAGATAGATATTTTTTTTAAAATTAAATCTTCCCAGAACACCATGCGTTGATGGTTTTTGAGTTGAGGAGATTTTTGTCACGAAATTTGTCCATTCGTACCAAAGTGGTCTGTTAAAATTCATTATTTTCTTATGTGTATAGTTCAGTGTATTAAATTCTGTTTTCAGATCAAGAAAGAGACCACCAACAACGCTCTTACTAACAAATTATTTAGTAGGAATTCAACAACATCAACTATCACTGTAGATGTACTACATCCACTTCTAAAACCATATTGACATTAGAATGAAATTTTACATTGCTTCATTAAATTTACTTATCTATAATATTAACCAACAATTTTTCAAAAGAATTTTACTGACGATGGAAAGTGTATAAATTGGTCGAAAAGTGGAAAAGTTCGGACGCGCCACCGGATTTGAAAACAGAAGCAACCTTAGCAATTTTATTGCACTCAGGATAAGTACCTTATTCTAAAATTAAATTGAAAACGTGAGCAAGAATGTTAGAAAACTTAGCAGGCGTAGCGAAACATCCATAAAATACTTCACGCTGACAATGATCATTTTCAACCCTACCCTATTTCTAAAAGTTTTGTTAGTGATCGCCACACAGCCCCACAAATACAACACACCCACCACCCTCTCACCCCACCCACTTCTTCACAAAGCGTGAATAAATTTATCAATGTTCTCTTATTGTTTTTTTTGTCTAATTGTTGGTCTTTATTTTTAAACTACAGTCAAACCACTATAATAGATCAACCAGTTTTGCCGTCCATGTTTTAATTAATTTTAATTTTAAACAAAATATACCTGCTTTGGTCAAATATTATTTACCTGGCTACAAATATGTTATTCAAAGCCATGAATGTTATATTCGATGGCTCAAAGTTTCTAATTTTCGTTTAAAACTAAAAACCATCAACGACTGGTCCAGAGTACTGGAGCGACTGTATCCTTAAGTCGCTCCACTAAAAGAAAAATCAAAACAATTTCATACAGTTTAATTTACTATGAGAACAAGCTATTCACAAAGCCATTCACTTCTTACAACGTCGTCGAGGAGCAGCCATTGCGGGCCGAATCCCTTATCTCATTTGGCGTCCTATTTTCATCTCCCTGCCACAAAGAACTTCTATCTGCATCGTCCGACTCAGCTGCACCGTTGCTTGAATGTAAATAGATGAATAATCGCTCCGATAATCCCAGCTGCTCGGGGTATCAGCCAGCTTCCTGGGAAGAGCTGAGCCAGCAAACCACACGGTCCTATCATTATTAGCAGAGGAATGTCTCTGAACCGAATCAACGGAGCAATAAAAGAAGACCATATTCCTGGTCGTCGGATTGTGTCGTTGTTCCCGGCCGCCACCGTCGGAGATAAGAAAGCTGACGCCTGATTGTGTAAATATTCTGATGACTCGATAATTTTCTCGGTAAATACCTCCGGTACCTTTGGAGATGTAGTTTAGTGACACACAGCTCCGACTTCTTCCTCAATACAATCAGCCATACAAGAACGTCTGACACCATCATCCCTTTCCTACCGCACCCATAAGACACCATATCCCAAGGAACTGATGACTAAGAACCTGGCCTATCGCACGCCACCCATCATTGCATGCCGAAGGAAGGACGTGACCAAATCTCACTGCGGGGCTTTCTTGGCTTGCACACGGCTCACTCACTATCAGCATTTATGCAAATACAATGTGGCTCTCTGTGGTAGGTTTGTAGGTAGGATCGTGAGAGTGTGTGTTTGTGTGTGTGTTGAGCGAAGAAGGAATGGCCGAAAATATCGGATACTTTATGGCCGTTTCACGCTTTCTTCTGGGCCATGTTGTCACCTACTTCTTAGTTTTCATGGCTTGCTGGTTTCTTACAAGCGATAAGCAACCGTTGCAACGATCGGTGGAGGGAAATTTAAGGGCATCGAACGTGCAATGGACTGCAGTATGATTTGTTGTTGAGGTGTCTGGAAAATTACCGTCATAAATCATTGATAATGGAAGTAAACAGAACTTTTAGCAAACCAGACTGCGTTGAGGATTGTTTTTTTTTTGAGAAATGTGTTTAATGCTTAATGTTTGAACTTATCTCAGATTTTATAATAAGTACAAGTTGTGAAATACTGAATATTTCATTAAATTTAATATTAACAAGATTTCAAAACACCGTACCAAACTTTCCACCCAGTTTCTGCTGCGTACAAAGCGTGTACATTCGAACTCGGTACAAGGTCCTTCTTTGTCTTCCCAGGCAGCAGCCTGAGCGCTCGGCTTGTTTGCTCAGAAACATCAATGTCTTCCCCCCACAGTAGCGCATCTCCGAAACAAACATCTTGCTCTAGTTGGGAAGCATCCACTGAAATAAAAACACGAAATATACAACCCAAATCTACCATTCCCGGCCGTTGCCGAGTTTAGTCATCACCATCATTATCATCCAAACTCATTCCCGGACCCGGTTCGCTTCAGGCTATCTCATATCAGTTCCGGAGAAGGGCGGGTAGCATCGCCGCCACAGCAGACAAAGAAAGCCAAAGACGGGATAAGGGATGAGCCCCAGATGCTCTTATCAGCCATTTTGTTTGCTCTTCTGACTGTGTCTTCTGCGAGTTTCTGTGTTGGGTGAACTTTGAGTCGAAACCTTCGGAAAGTTTGTCGGTCGGTACAAGTTGGCTCCGTGTACACGGTGGAAGCAGCTCAGGCGGTGAAGCAGAGTTTAGGATATTTGCCGCTTCTGAGTTGAAACTTCCTGTTGAACTTTAAGACTCTGGAATCTCTTCAAGAACGGGATTGTTTGGTTCGATGTTGGTTTCAGCATAGAGATGCGTAAACTTGGTAGCTGGACTAGATTTCAACTGCCTTTGGGGCGTGGTGCGTGTAGCTTTGGAATAAATTTCGAATGAAACACAGGTTTGTGAATAAAAAAAAAATTATATTACTCAACATAGGGTAAATGATCACGAGTGGAGCTATTCGAATGTTTTTGCACCTTACTTTATATATTAATCGAAAATCATGCCCATTTATAAAAGTCATAGTTTGAAACTAAGATTGAAAAATGCCAGGAAGCTTATTTATTTTAGCAAGAAATGAAAAAGGTAACTTCGTTATGTGATAACTACACTGATAGGCAAAAAAAGTGCCAACCTCATCAATTTTTGAATTTCTCTCATATATTTGGTTCAAATTAAAGTAAACACACTGAAGTCTTTTTTAATATCTTATTTTTCATATTCTTCTCAAGTTTCACTTATGGAATAGTAAAAAAAAAGATAAAACTATAAGGGACAGCCCAATGGGGTTGTACGCAAAGTTGACGTAGGACTACGCAGCAATCGAATTCCCATACACGTCAGGGCCATCCGCTAATTGATTTAAGTCAGTCCTGAAAAGGGCCAAGAAAAATCTATTGTACACTCTTTAGAAAGCATTTGGTGGCTCTTAATTATGATACGGCCCGGTTGTATTTTCTACGATGGTTGAGAGGGCCACTATCTCTAACGCGTAGAAGATAGTTATGGATCTGTTGGTTCATTGGTTGTTCAACGCGCTTTGCCATTAACTCCGGGACGCGGCGTTTTAAAGCAATGCCATGTTTAGCCGGGGCGCGGTAATGGAAATTTCAAACAGCACAAGAGAAAAATTCATCCAAACGAACTCTTCAGTTGGCAAACTGATTTGGTCGTCCTGAAAAGGACGGATTTAGTTGACGGGGGAGAAACAGTTCGCGATTGAACTTGGACTTTCTTTCTGGGTTCATCTCGTGGGATGATTGATTCTTGTCTCGTTGTCACGGGCGGCTTTTTCCCGCCAACTTGTAGGCTTCAGCAGCCATGTTTCTCGCAGCGAGGTTGACGGGAGCATCGGCAACAACAGCCAACTGCACCAACGTCTCTCTGGGCAGCGACTGCTCACCGCCGCCTACTGCGATCCAACAGCCACTGCACAGCTTAACGACTGTCGTAAGACTGAATCAAAATGTTCCGCTAAGAGCTATTAGGTAAAGGGGTCGGATGCTAGTGCACAAAAGAAGGCGGTACCAACGAAGGCAATGTGATACAAATTGCACCAAAGGGGACGAAATTCAGTTATTGCGCCACAATAATTAGTTTTAATTACTGCACGCTAGACGGATGATTTTCTTAACAGAAATATCCCTTAATTACTTGCTATCACCAGCAACTAATCCGCTATGCACAACTAGGAATTAAAATGAACTCTACTAAATGGTCGGTCGGACGTGTTGCAGTTCGGCTCGCATTATCCATGTTAGAATTTCGTTCGGTGCTTGTTCATTTACTCCGGGACGCGGCGTTTAAAGCAATGCTATTTGCAGCTGAGGCGCGGTAATTGAAATTTCAAACACAAGAGAAAAATTCAACCAAACTCTTTAATTGGAAAACTGATTTGGTCGTCCTGAAAAGGACGGATTTAGTTGACGGGGGAGAAACATGGTTCGCGATTGAACTTGGGTTTTCTTCTTGGTATTCTTGGTTTATCTCCTCTTCGTGCGGGTGACCATTTGCAGGTGACGTGGGATGATCTTTGTCTCTTTGTCACGGGTGGCTTTTTCCCGCCAACTCGTAGGCTTCAGCAGCAAGGTTGACGGGTGCATCAGCACCAACGCCTCTCAGAGCAACGACTGCTCGCCAGTACACCCTCTATGGTGCATGCTGCCGCCAACTGCGATCCTACAGCCACCAGCCACTGCGCAATTCCACGACTGTCGTAAGACTGAATCAAAATGTACTGCTAAGAGTTGTTATGAAATGGCGTCGGATACTTTTGCACGAAAGAAGGCGGTACCAAAGAAGGCAATGTGATACAAATTGCACCAAAGGGGACGAAATTCAGTTATTGTGCCACAATAATTAGTTTTAATTACTGCACGCTAGACGGATGATTTTCTTAACAGAAATATGGCTTATGTTCTTGCCATCACCACCAACTAATCCACTATACACAACTAGGAACTAAAATGAACTCTACTAAATGGTCGGTCGGACGTGTTGCAGTTCGGCTCGAATTATCCGTTCTAGAATTTCGTTTGTTGGTTGTTCAACGTGCTCGTCAATTACTCCAAGATGTGGCGTTCAATGAATGCTATGTTCAGCCGGGGCGTTGTAATTCAATTTCAATCAACACAAGAGAAAACCTCAACCAAACTCTTTAATTGGCTAACTGATTTGGTCGTCCTGAAAAGGACGGATTTACTTGACGGGGGAGAAAGATGGTTCGCGATTGAACTTGGGTTTTCTTCTTGGTCTTCTTGGTTCAACTCCTCGTCGTTACGGGTGACCATCTGCAGGTGACGTGGGATGTCAAGGGTGGCTTTTTCCCGCCAACTCGTAGGCTTCGGCAGCGAGGTTGACGGGAGCATCAGCACCAACAGCCAACTGCACACAAGCCTCTCTGGGTAACGAATGTTCGTCAGTGCACCCTCCAATGTGCCTGTTGCTGCCAACCGCGTTCCTTCAGCAGATTTATGCACAGCTTCACGACTGCCGTAAGACTGAATTAAAATGCCAAGGTATACCCCTTATATAACATTCTTGACTGCCTTGGGGACGTTCCTTACTTAAATATGAAGTCTGTGCTAGGATTATACTGTGCATTTGGTAAATTTACCTTGAAAAATCGACATTATAAGACATCACCTTGTATTTACGTTATTTTCAATAGCCTTATTTTGAAAATCAATCAATTCCAATTTGAAAATTGATGCGTAGAAATATTCCAGATAGATTGGTGCAAAGATTTTGTAAATCGGTCATGAAATGAATTATTTATTAACGTTCAAAACCTAAGCATATTTCGTGACGCTCCAAATATTTGTACTCGCAACGTGTACCCCTGTATTAAAAACAAAGACGTAGTCCTACGTCAAAAAACGCTTGCATGTTTCGGTCTCAGACAGGGGACAGAAATTTACATGATATTTTGGTAGTGTGTATGCTCCAGCGTAACTCCCTCTTGTTTTGGTTTGGCACGCCACTTACACTTAGCGAGTGGAGTCTAATCATCCCGAAAAGTTTTAAATCACTTACAAATTGTATGAATCAAGGCTTTAAAGCTTAGTACCACTTTGATATAAAGTGGATCACCATTGAATCACTTGAAAGTGCGGTGAATTTGTCCTGACTACTTTGGAATCATCTTAAAATGAAATGAATCAGCCCTGAAAAGTTTGGATTCTTTTCAATACGAAGTAAACCATACATTTTTAAATCAGGAGAATCAGTCTTAAATCTCTTGAAAACAAAGGGACTTAGGCAGAAAACTTGAAAAGTTTGGAATTACCTACTTGAATATGAAGACAATCAGCCTAAAAAAGCTTGAAATCACTTTGATATTACCCTTGTAAAGTTTGGAATCACATATGTAAATATGAAGTGAGTCAACCTTACACAGAAAAAAAATGTGAATTTTCGTTGTGATGTAAATATCAGAGCATGTCAATTTGTATTGCATTCCACACGAAGGAGCCACTTGCATGAAATAGTTCTATCAAAGATGAGCTTTTGCGTACAATATTATCGGCAATGAATGGAATGTCCCAGAACATCACACGATGTATAACGCAAATTCTTATGTTTTGTGACGCTCCATTTATGTGCATGATATTGAACAGAAACTTTTTCGAGCTGTGTAGATCACTTGAACGCTTCAAATTATTCTAAAATGAAGTATGTAAGTCCTGGAAAGTGGTTGGTAAATGACTTCACAATGTGTACCATTGGTATTTCGCGTACCTGTAGGTATAAAATAGATCCTACTGCGATCCTTACCCTCCCGTCCAGTAACTCCTATCCCTACCTCCACGTGTCACAGTGATTCCATTCCATACAAAAGGCGCAAAAACGTCTAAAAATGGAATTAACATAGCTAAGTTATGTGTTTCCAAGTAATTTTTTGCCGCTGATTTCAAATATGTTATTAATTGTCGTATAAGGCCACAATTTTGAGATATGGTCACTTTATAGCCTCCTGGTGTATCCGATAACATCCGATAAAATGGTGAATTCATTAATCTCGTCCTAAAGCAATACGATTCTTTTCAAAACCGTTTGTACATAAAATATAAGAAGCAAAGCGATGTGGAGAACAATGTACGGCTCTAAGTGGCCGTGTTATGGTGTTCCGGAAGTTCCGGAACATTCGTAAAATTTGATAATTCAACAATTCGAAACCAAAAAGATAAAGTGGATCTTAGAATTTTGTAATATTAGGTTGGTTTGTTCCTTTTCAAAAAATATATGACTCGAATTTTTCATTTTGTCATTAGGGTGATCCATTTTAAATAGGGTGGACCAAAAAACGAAATTTTAGAAAATATATATTTCTCAAAGAATATTAACTTTTGAACCATTGGACAGATTTTCAATTTTGAGTGATGAAAGTATATGAAAAATAATGAGTTATTTTTTCAAGAATATAAGAAAAAATCTTTGAAATAATTAAAGAAATGTCCAGTTTTTATTATTTTAGTGTCGACTACAATGTTCATGTTTATTTCAATTAAGGAAATTCAGACGATGTAACGTTGAGTCATTATAATGATTGTGATAATTTATTCCAATATGTGTGTTCATTCTTTTTACCCTTTTTACAAAAGAAGGGTATACAGATCGCTTGGAAAATCGACTTTTGGTCCAAGGCCCGGAGTACCGAGTGATATATAACATTCGACTCAGCTAGTCAAAAGTCAAAATATTTTTTTGGGCTTTAATTAAAAACTTATCAAATAAACACTAACAAAACTTCATCCTCATGCTTTCTACGACGCTTTAAACATGGTAAAATAAGTTTAACGTATGAAATGACAACAATAACTGAAATTTATTACTTTGAAAATGCGAAGTGGCAGTGCATCTTTCCAAGTAGCCAGGACACACACACACACACACACACACACACACACACACACACACACACACACACACACACACACACACACACACACACACACACACACACACACACACACACACACACACACACACACACATGGAAGGCAAGGGTAGTGAAAACAAATGGCAAATCGTGCGGCTATAAAAATGAGACGAAGGAAGAAAAAGAAAGAAAAAGAAAGAAAAGAAGAAGGCTGAGAAGAAGAAAGAAGAGCAGGAGATGGAAAGAGGCTAGGAATAAGGGAGAGAAGAAAAAAGTGGACCGGCAAAAATGGAAAGGAGATGCCTTAGTTGTAGAGGTGAAGGGGGCAACAACACATGCTGAAATCCTCAGAAGAGTTAAAGACGATCCGGAGCTAAGGGAGCTAGGAGCAAACGTGATAAAAACCAGGCGCACCCAGAAGGGGGACATGCTATTCGAGCTAAAGAAAGATCCTTCGGTCAAAAGCGCAACGTTCAAGTCACTCGTCAAGAAGGCTCTTGGTGACGGTGCAAACGCTAGGGCCTTATCACAGGAGACAGTGGTTGTGTGCCTCGATCTAGATGAGGTAACGACAGTAGATGAAGTAAGAAGTGCGCTGCAGGTGCAGGGTGAACTAGGAGATGAGCCGATGACAATCCGGTTGAGAAAGAAATACGGTGGCATGCAGACGGCGGTGATCCGTTTGGCTACAGCCTCTGCCAACAAACTGTTGGCGGTAGGTAAAGTAAAAGTTGGGTGGTCAGTATGTCCGCTAAAAGTCACCCCTCGAGTCACAAAAGAGATGGAACGGTGCTATAAGTGCATGGGATTTGGCCATCTGTCGAGAAACTGCGAAAGTCCTGATAGATCGGATCGGTGCCGAAGGTGCGGAGAGAAGGGTCATATCGCTAACGACTGCAAGAAGCGACCTAGGTGCATGCTCTGTACAAATGAGGACGAAAACGACCACATCACGGGAAGCTACAAATGCGAGCCAACAATGATTGAGATAATCCAGATAAATCTAAATCATTGTGACATCGCGCAGCAACTGTTGTCGCAGTCAACAACGGAAACCATGTGCGACGTTGCAATCATTGCAGAGCCGTATCGAGTACCCTCGGATAGCGGCAAGTGGGTGGTAGATAGAGCAGGAATGGCTGCCATACATGTTATGGGTAGATATCCTATCCAAGAACTGGTTTCGAGCACGCATGAAGGTTTCGTGATAGCCAAAATCAATGGAGTCTTTATATGCAGTTGCTACGCACCACCTCGATGGACGGCGGAACAATATCACCAGATGTTGGATGAACTCACCGTACATCTGATCGGGCGGAAACCTGTCATCATCGCAGGAGACTTTAATGCTTGGGCAGAAGAGTGGGGCAGCAGATGTACCAACGCCCGTGGGTTCAGCCTTCTGGAAGCGCTGGTAAAGTTAGAGGTTCAGCTGGTCAATGAAGGTACCGTCAGCACTTTTCGCAGAGATGGTCGTGAGTCCATTATCGACGTTACTTTTTGCAGTCCATCGCTGATGAGAAACATGAATTGGAGAGTAAGCGAGGAGTACACAAATAGCGATCATCAGGCGATCAGGTACACAATCGGCAAAGGGAACTCAGTATCAGTACGACGGATGAATACGAGCGAACGAAACTGGAAGGCAAAGGAGTTCGATAGCGACCTCTTTACAGAAGCACTGCGTGTAGGAAGTGCCCCCTCGGACGCGGAAGAGCTGACAACATGGTTGACTGCGGCATGTGATACCACCATGCCGAGGAAGTTGAAGCCAAGAAATGAACGGCGCCCAGTATACTGGTGGAACGAGGCACTCAGTAACCTTCGTGCTAGTTGTCTCAAAGCCAGAAGGCGAGTTCAGCGAGCAAAAACGGAAGCGGTTAGAGAAGAGCGTAGGGTAGCATTCCGGGCGGCCAGAACCGCATTAAAACGAGAAGTACGGAGAAGCAAGTCCAGCTGTTTCGTAGAACTGTGCCGAGATGTCGATGCAAATCCCTGGGGCAACGCTTACCGAATAGTGATGGCAAAGTTTAAGGGTCAAGCGACACCGGTTGAAAGATGCCCGGACAAGCTGAAGACGATCGTGGATGGTCTCTTCCCGCAGCACGAACCTACGGCATGGCCACCGACACCGTACGGCAATGAAGTTGCAGCAGCAACTGGTGGTACACGAGTCTCCAACGATGAGCTCTTGTCAGTGGCAAAAGGGCTGAAGGTGAACAAAGCTCCGGGTCCGGATGGAATTCCCAACGTGGCATTAAAAGCGGCGCTACAGAGGTATCCCGACACGTTTAGGAATGTGTTGCAGAATTGTCTAGAAGAGGGGAGATTTCCAGACAGGTGGAAGATTCAGAAGCTGGTGCTACTGCCAAAGCCAGGAAAGACGCCAGGGGATCCAGCATCGTATCGACCCATATGCTTGTTGGATATACTTGGCAAGCTTTTGGAAAAGATCATCCTAAACAGGTTGATAAAGTGCACAGAGAGCGAGCATGGCTTGTCATCAAACCAATTCGGGTTCCGGAAAGGAAGGTCAACGGTGGATGCAATTCGGATTGTCGTCGACAGTGCTTATAAGGCACTCAAGCAGCAGAGGAGAGGTAATCGATATTGTGCGGTGATAACGATAGACGTCAAGAATGCCTTTAACAGCGCTAGCTGGGAAGCCATCGCCGAAGCGCTACACAGAATCAGGGTTCCTGACTATCTGTGCAAGATTTTGAGTAGCTACTTCCAGAACCGGGTTTTGCTGTACGATACAGAAATGGGCCAGAAGTCGATTAGGATCACGGCGGGAGTGCCACAAGGGTCCATCCTGGGACCGACGCTTTGGAACGCAATGTATAATGGGGTGTTAACACTGAAGTTGCCAACGGGAGTCAAGATCGTTGGTTTTGCAGACGATATTGTCCTGACAGTTTCAGGCGAGACGATAGAGGAAGTAGAGATGTTGGCGACCGAAGCGATTGACACGGTCGAGAACTGGATGCGCGAAGCTAAACTGCAGATAGCACACCATAAAACGGAGCTGCTAGTGGTCAGCAATTGCAAAGCGGTGCAACGGGCGGAAATCGTCGTGGGAGGGCATGTCATAGCCTCGAAGCGAGCACTGAAGTACTTGGGAGTGATGATCGACGACCGGCTGAACTTCAACAGCCACGTCGATTATGCCTGCGAAAAAGCGGCAAAGGCTATTAACGCGATAGCCAGAATCATGCCGAATAGCAACGGACCTACCAGTAGTAAGCGACGTCTACTAGCTAGCGTTTCCTCTTCAATACTGAGGTACGGTGGGCCAGCCTGGATTTCAGCGTTGGAAAGCAAGAAGAATCGTGTTAAGTTAAACAGAGCGTATCGTCTCATGGCCATGCGAGTTGCGAGCGCATACAGGACCATCTCTTTGGAAGCAGTATGTGTTATCGCCGGAATGATTCCTATCGACATTATCCTGGTCGAGGACAGTGAGTGCTACACGAGGAAGGAAACCAAAGGGGTTCGAAAGATCGTGCGTGCGACATCGATGGAGAAATGGCAGCAGGAGTGGAACACGGCGAGAAACGGTAGGTGGACACACCGGCTTATACCAGTTCTGTCGTCTTGGACAAACAGAAAACATGGCGAAATTAACTTTCACTTGACGCAGTTCCTGTCTGGTCATGGATGCTTCAGAAAGTATCTGCATCGGTTCGGACACGCAACGTCACCCGTCTGTCTAGTGTGTGGAAACGCAGAAGAAACAGCGGAGCACGTGATCTTCGATTGCCCAAGGTTTGAGGAAGTTCGAAGGGAGATGCCGGTGCTTAATACGGAGAACATCATCGAGGAAATGTGTCGAGAGGAGAGCACCTGGAATGCCGTTAATAGCGTAGTGACGCAAATTATGACTGAGTTGCAGCGCGAATGGAGGGAACATCAGCGGTCAAGCAGCGTCGGTGTCCCACGAGGGTGACTGTGAAGGAGGGCACGTTATGACGGCCGGCTACTCCATATCGGTACACGTCTCGATGGGTACACCGAACAGCGCAAAGTAACGTCGGCAATAGAGAGGACAACATTGAGAGCATCTGGATCCCTGTAAACAGTGTAGTGGTTCTATGGTGGAGTGAAGATTGATGGTCAGTAGCGCTGGAGCAGAAGAGGGTGCCACGAGGGTGACCGTGAGGAGAGCACGTTATGATGGTCGGCTACTCCATATCGGTACACGTCTCGATGGGCACATAAAGCAGCACAAAATAACGTCGGCAAGAGTCAATACAACAGAGAAGTGCATGAGCACAGCCGCCCCCTGAAGTAGTCGCTTCATCGTGGTCCCGGGGGAGAAGGCAAAGAGAAATAAGGAATGTTTTTTAGTGGTTAGGCACGACGGAAGCGAGTCCCATTACCGCTTGAGTGAGTCCCACACAGTGCCAATTACACTACAGGCCAGGCTTTTGAAGCTTTTTTCAACCTTATTAAAAAAAAAAAACACACACACACACACACACACACACACACACACACACACACACCGTGGATAGAGCTAAAAAACGAGCTGGACTGTCGACTTACAAGAAAGTGGTGACTCCAAATCGCGACGATAAACAAAACACGTCGGCCAAAGCACGATCGCGAAAGTTGTACACGACGATGCTGACGAAGTTTGATTGCTTGGTACAGGACGATGAAACTTACGTCAAGGCAGACTTTAAACAGCTTCCTGGACAGGAATTGTGTACGGCAACCAGACGGGGAAAGGTGGCAGATATTTTCAAGCACATCAAACTGGTGTGGCAGGCCATCTGTACCTGTGTCTTGAAGAGCAACGTTTACATTGCGACCGGAACCGTAAACCAATGAAATTTATCTGAGCGAGTGCCTACAAAAACTTCTACTGCCTTTCCTGAAGCGACACAATTGTTCCGTTCTATTTTGGCCGGATTTGGCATCTTGCCATTTCGGAAAAGGGCCATGGAGTGGTATGCTGCCAACAACGTTCAAGTGGTGCCCAAGGACAAGAACCTCCCAACA
>JAHHFK020002673.1:0-53658 GCA_024533555.2 Aedes koreicus | reverse complement strand
TTTTTTTATTTTACGTTTTGTTCGGATTAATTGATGACATGCTGTGAAAAGTCCACTCATGTAATTAGCGAAAAAAGGTGCTTGCGCGCGCGCGTGTGTGTGTGTGTGTGTGTGTGTGTGTGTGTGTGTGTGTGTGTGTGTGTGTGTGTGTGTGTGTGTGTGATATTTGCTAGCCATCTTTTGGTAAGACGCAACGCTTAACGCGCAACGGCTGAAATTATTTGATTATTCAAAAGACCGAGAAAGGTTTGAACTCAAATGCCGGCCATTTCAAATCCATCCAAACGACCAATTTAACCTATTGTTTGAGAGAGATTGTTTGATTTGATTTTACCTTACACTACTTTCCAAGTTCTTACCAATTGACAGAGAGCGATGGCTAAAACAATTTTTCTTTTTGCCTTGAGCATTGTGTACAATTAACAAATGGCTGCCGTCTCGAAAAATTCAAACACTGGACGCTAATATTTTGATCATTTCTTGATTGATTTATTTTTGAGATGTTTGCTCTAATCTTGAGGTTGATGAAATTATATTTCACAAAACCTTTTTCACCAAATAATTTATAAGGAGCGAATCATTGAATTTCCTATCAAACATACTTAATGACTTAACGCCAGGTAGACGACCTGGACCCTACCCCCCCAATAAAAGGGCGCCAACAACAACGCTCTCCCCTCCTGAAAGAAGAAATACGAGATTTTTTTCGTCCCAAAAAACCCAACCCCCCCGGAACTTAAAGAAAAGAAACCTAAAGAAAAAGGATAAAAAAAAAAAACAAGATATTATTATATTGTTATAACTGTTTTTTTCAATAACTATAAATTCTCAAAAACTTATTCGAAACTAATTTTAATTTTTTGAATAAAAAAAATTTTTTTTTTCCCCCTTTCGAAAACTTGATAAAAAAGAATCAAATTTTCTGATTTTCTGACTTTTATTTTCGCCCGAACCAGAACGATCACCAGACATGGAAAATTGTCATTTAAGGTTTAATTTTCCATTAAACATAATTATTTTCCTCCATATCAACTAAACAAAAGGGCATTTTAAGGAGCTAGAAATTTTCTTTTTCAAAAAAATTATTAGTACTTGCCAAGTGAAATCATGTTGAAGAAAAATTTGTTGGGAATTCTATTTATCGTAAAAAAAATCACACTGAGAGGAAAGTCTCCGCAAAACAATGATGAAAAAATAAAATGTAATTTTTTTTATGTCTCCTTTGATTCACCTTGTGTTTTACAACAACAAAAAAAACCTTAATTATGACCTTCATTATAAAATCTTTAAAAATTCAACGATTTAAAAACAAATTAAATTTTTCTTTTTCTAAAACTAGCACTTTACCAGATTTAAGATAATTGTTAATGAGGTTTACACTACATCTTAATCTAGCATTAAATTTGATAGAGGTATTATACATTTTAGTGTTTTCGTTTCGTATTATGTTAGTTTTAACTGTCAAATATCGTTTCTAAATATTAACAGAGTAACCATCTCGTGCTGTGCTTGCTCTTTACACTCAAAATCAAATTTACTCATATCGTCATGTATAAAAGTTTAAAGTTTAAATCGTTGTAAGAGACCGTGTTTACCTCTGCGTCTCCACAATTGTCAAGGGAAGGATAGTTTTTGTGTTAGTGAGAGAGGTTATTTCTAGATCATGGATGCACTGTGGTAGGTAATGCGATCACTGGAAGAGCAGTAGACTGCTTTTTATTTTAAATCTAGTGGTGATATAAAGAGGTAAGTCTAGGGGTTTTTTTTTTTTCATTGGGGCGAATCTAACATTGAGAGACACTCTTTGATTACATTCTCTTTCATTCACATTCCAATCACCTTTACGTTTTTCATTCTACTATTTGTAGAGTATGCTAGCCAGCTCTGTTGTGTTTCGATTTGTACTAAACAATCCCTCGAAAGTATTATAACGGCGCTGTAAATAATGAAAGAGAGTGAGCCCGGAGAGAATCTCTAAATGTTAGATTCGTTCTAATGAAGAAAAAAAAAACCCGAGAAGTGACAAATGGCATGGAAGGGGATGGGCCTGGGATTGAACTCCCGACCATCTGATCAGTAAGCAGAACGGCTAACAACTGAGCTACCTATCCACGTCGTTATGGAATAATATCAAAGTACAGGTTATTTACTACCACTGAGTGTCTTATTCAAGAGCACCATAGGAAAAGGCACATTTTTTTGTGAACAAACCTTTGTAGGCCCGTTTCTCGCAAACCGAAAAAAGCTCACACAAGCGAATACCACCATGAGGAAGAGAAAACTTTCTTCTATTAGGTGCGCAACTAAGTTCCCGCTGTTTAGCAATAGATGGCGCCAGTAGTAAGTGCTGGTCGAATGTTGTACATCTCAAGCGTCATAAACCAAGCTCAGACATATGGTAAACAAACCGCTTTGCCAAATCAGTGATTTTGGTTTAGTGTTATATATTTTGGTTGTTTGAAGATGTCTGATTTCGTGCCAAATAATTTTCATTCGAAGAAAACGGCGGCTGAAGCACATCGAGAGCTCCAAAAAGTTTACAGTGATGCTGCTCTGAGTGAAACAACGTGTCGTGATTGGTTTCGTCGCTTCAAAACCGGTGACTTCAGTGTTGATGATCGTCCGCGTGAAGGAAGGCCAAAAAACTTCGAAGACTCTGAATTTGAGGCATTGCTCGATGAGGATCCGTGTCAAACGCGAGAAGAGCAAGATTAGGAGTTTCCCGCCAAGCCGTTTCTAAGCGATTGCATGCGTTGAGAATGATTCAAAAGCAAGGAACTTGGGTTCCTTACGATTTGAAGCCAAGAGATGTTGAGCGTCGTTTTTTCGTCTGTGAACAACTGCTCCAGCGGCAAAAAAGGAAGAGTTTTCTACATCGCATTGTGACGGGTGACGAAAAATGGATTCATTACAGTAACCCAAAACGGAAACATTCATGGAGAATGCCCGGGCATGCTTCAACATCGTCGCCTAGGCCGAATATTCACGCTGCGAAAGTTATGCTGTGTATTTGGTGGGACCAAGTTGGTGTTATTTATTATGAGCTGTTGAAACCAAACGAAACCATTACCGGGGAACGGTATCGAACTCAATTGATGCGATTGAGCCGAGCACTGCACGAAAAACGGCCACAATACGAGCACAGACACGAAAAAGTGATTCTTCAGCATGACAACGCTCGACCTCACGTTGCGAAACCCGTGAAAACCTACTTGGAAACGCTCAAATGGGAAGTCCTACCCCACCCGCCATATTCTCCTGATATTGCACCGTCCGATTATTACTTGTTCCGTTCGATGGCACATGGTCTCACTGGTCAGCAATTCCACTCATATGATGACATCTCAAAATGGCTTGATTCTTGGATAGCATCAAAAGACGAACAGTTCTATCGAAATGGTATTCACGTTCTACCAGAAAGATGGGAAAAAGTCGTAGCTAGTGATGGGCAATACTTTGAATAATTCGTTTGTAACCTTTGTTTTCAAAATAAAGTTCCTTTTTCACCAAAAAAACAGCGAGAACTTAGTTGCGCACCTAATACATGTTGACGTTTTCAAATTGTATGTATGACCTTCCTGCTGAAGAGAAACGGACATACAAATGATTTGTATACAAAGCTAACAAAGCCTTACACACATATGGCTGTTGTATTGTCGAATCTATCGTCATACAAATAAATATCATTCAAATAAAGGTTTCTAATGTCGTTTTCGGTTTTAAACATGGGTCAGATCTGACTCTGACTCGCAATTACTGAACAAAAACGGATCCAGAGTCGAGTCAGTATCATGGTATTAGTGCAAAACAGAAGCATAAACAAACATAAACATTTTATTTTGACAGTTCATGTTTGTGTGTGTTGGTGATTCCAGGTTGGACCTCGACAAAAGTTGAGAGCGAACCTCATCCATGTTGGGTCAGATCGAGAGCGGATCCAGATCCGACCCGAATGAATAAAAAAAAACGTTTTGACAGCTGTTAGAGCGGTCCTATAGGGCGAACCTTGTTCCGCACTGGCAATAACCGAAAATGACATAAGTGTGTCGTGCCAGTATTTTTTTGACTTTTTCCGCTGATTTGATTTGTCCGCTGAATCAAACGATCCAAAATGTGAAAGATCACAGCAAACAAAATCTGTTTATCTTAACATCTGCGAGAATAAACCGTTGTAATGTAAACACAACCTTTCTAATCGGTCTGCTTCCGTGAATTAAATTACGCACAGTATATGTTACAGACTAGTTCCATCCCGAGGATACCGCATGCTGGAATAATCCCGACAATCTCTATTATTCCAGGTGGTAGGGCGTGTAACACGTGCCAAACACCCCTCCCTCCCATTCGGCATCCTCCAACGAGCGGTGCACATCCTTCCGTTTCATTATCCAATTTGGTATTCCACCGTTGGTCGCGTAGAGTGTCCATTTCCCGGCTATTTTCGTTGTCCCGGGATTCGGGATCAAATTTTTCTCATATCCCGGGAAATCCCGGGATCCCGGGATATTTTTTTTTTATAAAAAGCAATTTTGTGTTTTGAAAACGATTTTATTCAAAGATCATGGGTCAATGTTTAAATCCAATGAGTCTGATTTTGCAGAACTTGAAATTGAAACGATGTTCAAATTTTAACGGAGTCAATTCTTGCGAAATACGATTTCAGAAAGCAAAGATTATTGACGTTTGTATCGGCTAGTAGAGTGCGCTTCTTGGAGCAGATATTTGCCGAATCCGAAAAGACGCGTTCACTGTCCGTCGAGGTTGGCTTGATTGAGTTCAAAGCATCAAATAAGATTTTCAAATTTCGGCTTAACCTTCCGTGTAGTTCGAAAAGGGATAACTCCTTTGTTATCACTTTCGCTATGTCGATCATTGCTGCATCAGGTTGTCCTGGACAAACGAACACCTTGATGGCCGATTCCAATTCTTCACGCAAGTTGGATGGGCCAGATTCTACTTCTACACGTGACGATGGCCCAGCGATCGGCTCCGCATCTGTACCGACTTCTCCGATCTGTTTCAAATAGCCTCGAATCAGTCTCACTCCATGTTCTTTGATGAACTTCGTCATTTGTGATTTCGATGAGTTTTCAAGATCTGGAATCGATGACAATGGCAGGCCTTGAAGATACTTTAACGTTGTCACAAGCTCTTTGTTACGCCTTTGGTTGATACGATTTGTGATGGCATCATAAAGGTCATGCCCGATTGTACTGCCACTTTCTTTGAGTTTTGTGTAGAGAAAACTCAAAGTTCCTTCTGCCGATAACAACGTGGCATCACGTCTGCCCAGTGCCTCTGATGCAAGCCTGATTGGCTGGAGTGCTTCAAAAAGACTTTTGGCCACATCAAGGTCGCTGTCCAGGATCAAATCAGTGAGTCCTATGTCTGCCAAAGCGTCCATGATACAATCAAAAGTCTTTATGAAACGTTCAAGCATGCCCTCGGTGGAATTCCACCGCGTCTTGACGTCTGCACACAACTGGTATGATTTGTGGAACTTGTTGATGATTTTTTCTTGCAGAATAGCGTTTTTGACGGGCGATTTGCGAAAAAGTTTCACAGTTTTTCGAATACGCTTTAAAACATATCTAAATCGCGTTGTGTACAAATCTGCAAGAATATACATTCATATTTTCATTTGCAGGTTCTCTAAAAATATTCATTTAAACTAACCTGAGAGAAAATATCCGTGTTCCAAGTCTTGGTCATCACCTTCTTCAGGATCAGCATCTGAATCATCGTCGTCTGAAGCATCGGCGTTGGTTGATGATGGTGGTGGATCCTTGTATAGGACATCGCACACGGCCAAGTGTATCGCGTGGTTGTAGCACTGCTGGTGGATGTAATCGGACAGTCTACCGAATTTCAGCATAACTCGGGCTCCGTCCGTTGTAGCAGCGACAATAAGCTCAACTTTCATCCCGAACAATTGAACCTTGTTCCCGACCATTTCCAACATCCTTTCGGCCGGAAGAGATCCGTTAATCTTACAAAGTCCAAGGTTGTAAAAAGATCCGTCGCCAAAATGCGCATTCACGTTCAAATACCGTTTGTTGCTCAGACTTGTCCATTCATCAAAGGTGATGCTTGGAAGTTCTCCTCTTTCGATGCGGCTCAGGATATCTTGTTGAGTTTGCTGCTTAGCGTACTCGTAGAACTCAGACACCAATTTCATTACCGATGTTTTCGATGTTGGCAATGAATATCCTCGCTTAGAGATCGATTCTCGGATAAATTCACTTTTCGTTACACCGTTAATTGAAAACCCGTCCTTTGCCACAAGCCGAGCAACAATCTCCGCCAACGATTGGCGTTTGACAAATTTCAGCATTGATTCCTGTTTCACTGGAACCGCTACGGAGGACACTTTTGCGACAGACGTTTCCGGGGACGGTTTCAAATCCAAATCGTGTTTGTTTTTCATGTGTCGCAGTAAACCGCTGGTCGAAGAGCCCTTGCACGACAGAATTTGTAGACATTTCCTGCAGCGCGCTTTTTCCCTGTCCTCAGGAAGCTTTTCGAAATATTTCCAGATTTCTGCCATATCCTTCAAGGAAAATAAAGTTGTTGTACAAATTATTCCACTATAATTACATTCGATTACTTACTTTTTATGAATGGAAGCACGGATAATGCGAAACTGCTGAACAGGATAGTACTGAATTAGCACAGAATAATGAATGAAAAATATTGACAGCTAGATGCGATGGTGTATGTGCGCACGGTAGATGCGTTCAGGCTCGATACACACTAGCGACATTTCACACAGCAGTGAGTTGTAAATCGGTGGTTGCATCCAAATGAAATTATGGACACGTTGGTGCTATGCAATAGCAGTACAATCGTACTATACTTGTGCTTCATACAATTCCCAAGTAACGTAGCATGGATAGCAATGGTGTCGCAGTGTGAATCGATTCATATCTTGTATCGCACGTGTGCAGCGAACATAATATTCTCGCTGTCCTCTGCTCAAGGCTTTGAACGCATGATGCATTGTTTTGAAATTGTACCTATGCCATGTTTAAAGTTGGTGAGTAATGCAAAACAGAGTAAGACAGAGAGAGAAGTAGAGAAACTGTAGGTACCCAGAGAAGAGCGGAGGCGAAGTTAAGGTAGCCAAACGAACTGTCAGTTGGTGTAGCCAAACGAGCATGACGTCATCAGCTCCCTTTGATGCTATGAAGATTTTACACGGATGCCAGTAAGTGTTTTGATTTTTCATGGGTGCCAGAAAAACTTTTGTTTGCCTCCGCTCGTCTATGGAAACCTATAGTGTCTATAGAGAGAAGCTGTCAAAAAGTGCTTTATTGAAACAACGTATTCTCATCTCATGAATGATGTAGGTAAAATAATGACTTAATGGGTAAACTATCAAAGCTGGTGTTGTGAATCAACGTTTCCATAATGGGAAGTGAAAACGGATTGAATTTTTCTTGTCCCGGGTATCCCGGGATTTTCGGGAAATCAAAAATTATATCCCGGGATTCGGGCAATCCCGAATTTACCAAAATCCCGGGATTTTTTGTCCCGGGATGTCCCGGGATGGACACTCTAATATTTTTCCACCCAAACACACCACCACCCCCCCCCCCCCCCCCATTATAAAACCACCCACCCCACACAAAAACCCCCCCCCGCCCCAAAAAAAAAACAAACATTAAATCCATTTCTCCTTTACTTGCTCCGTCCCCTGGACCACTACCAACGATGGCGGTGATGACGACGACCAGTAGGGAGCACGTTCTGCGATTTAAGCACATTTATTTAATTTTTGCCTCCATCTGGGAAGCGACTCCTGCCAAGTGGTAGGGCGAGAGTAAAACGAAAAGTGAGCAAGATGTGTTTGCCGTGTAATTCTGCTTGGCATCTACCATTTTTCTGTTGTTGGTCTGCTCCAGTGATGACCTGCTGTGAGGGAACGCGATGGTTCTGTAGTGCAAATTTGCACTTTCTCACCATAATCGCTCCATAGCTGGTGGTCGTGGAAGCGCCCTGCCAACGTTGCCGTTACAAATTATGTTTGCCCAGAAAAAAGGGATGAAAGAACTAAACTAATTTGGTTACTGAGGGCAATGTGCTCTATGATTCACCCGTAACGACTGTGGTTTCATTCTGTTTGCGCAGTGAGGCCAGAACCTGAAAGTTTCTCCTGTTCCCCCCACGAAAAGTTCAGCGATCGGATCCAAACACGGCGAAAGTGACGAATGTGTCAACTCAGAAAAACCATTTCATTTTCCCTGCAGGAAATGGAACTTCAACCACAAAACTGAATTTAATTTAATCCCCTTTTGCGTGCAGGCAGGAGCAACTGTCTCTCCATTTAGCAATCCAACTGTGATGGAATTTACCACATTTTCCAACAGATTTTCCCAGCAGGGAAGGGCTCGCCCACGAGAAAAAAAAAGTTTTGCAATAAACATTAATTTTGTTGACGAATGCCTCTGGATGCTACGCTGCAGCTGGACGACGGACGACGACCTGAGCAATTATTTATTCATCTCCCATAAATTGTTCCATGAAGCGTCATTTACGCAATCATTCCGTTCCGTTCGGGCATTCCGACAGTCAGCATGCCTGGCAAACCACAATTTCTGATTCCCCTTAGTGCACTGGCTCAATTTTGGCCCGCCGGACAGCGGGGTGGAAGGATTTAATTAATTTCCGAGTTGGTTGATTTCAATTTAATGTGTGCTGTCAAAGTTTGTCACGTGCTGTATTGTTTTGATGGTGGAATGAATGTTTGCGCGGGCCGTGTTGGTATTTCTGCAGAGTTAAGTGCCTATAGTTTCTGAGAAAGACGATGAAGAGGTGTGGCGATGGGTGCGGAGAGTAATTAACAGTCAGTCGAGTGAGACCTTTATGAAAACGGGGCTGTTTATTCATTGATGATTTGAATGGGACTGCGTTTGGTGATACTTTGGTTATTATGTTTCATTTGAGTTTTCAATTCATAATTAGGTGGTGGAAGGTGAGTATTCCAAACATGTTTGTTTTCAGTTATTCCTACCTACGTAGTTGAATGGTAATAGACTATTTATATTTTATGGTGATTAGTTCATAGAGCATTTCCAGCCAGAATAGCGAACCGGTTGGACCCTACTCTCTCCGATCTGAATGAAATTTTATCTATATGTTGGTTTCTACCCAAAATAACGTTTTTCATAAAAAATAATCCAAAATTATCCTGGACTAATTTTCTATGAGGGCATATTTAATATGTGCATTTTATTTTATCAAAAAAAATTTTTTTTCGGAAAAGGCTCATCTGATCAAAATGTTGTCTTAGAAAAAGTTGTAGGTAATGAAGTGTTCTTCAGGAAAAAAAATACACTGAAGCTTAAAAAACATAAAACATTGATTTTCTCAAAGGACTCCCCCTTCGATCCTCCTAATTGTGTAAGTTAGTTATGTCCTTAAAGCTGATGAAAAATTTTAGAAGTTCACTTCTTTATTATTTTAATTTTTTGTTTTTAAATAATTGTAATTATTTTTTAATATGTTGAAAATGATAAAAAAAATTTTGAAATTTACCGAAAATTGATTTAATGCATCATTTTTAATTAAAAAGCTAAGAAAACTTTTTTCGTAAGCCTAGCCGTTCTCAAGTTATTGCGAATTTTAATAACAGAAATTTATGTTTTGACAATCAATTTTTGGCCCTTTTTGATTGTTAGTCGTGATGTCCACAACAAAATGTATTTTTAAAAATAGATTATTGAGAAACAGGCAATTTTTTCTCAGACACGGTGGCAGTCAGACTTAGACGTTTCTGTTTGGACGCGATGGAAAAGAATCAAGTTGATGCTTTTGGATATGTGTATGTTTCTGATAGTTTTGTTTAGGGAGAGAAGAAGCAGTATTTCATACAATGTTTTTTTTTTGCTACTGTTGTTTTGAACTACTACTGTGTCATGTTTTATAGCATAAGAAATGATCACAAAACTTATAAGTTTTAGTGTGCCGTTTTCTTTGTAATATGCTACAAATGGATCTATTGTAAATTGAGCATTATTCCAATGATAACTTTGCACTTTATCTTGAAGAACAAATGTGTAGTTTTCAGAAAAATCACAAATAACTATGACTTCACCATCTTCTAGTGTTTCCTTTTTTGTTTTTAAAAATTTATTTTGCTTATTTTTAATTTTTGCATGATATATTAATTTATCAATCTTTTTCATAAAAAAGGAAGCAAACTCTTCTGATGGTAAAGTCTTTAATTCAATATTACACCTATCAGTCGTAATCCACTGTTCAAATGACACTTCTTTAATTTCATTCCCCCCTATTCTTGTTTACGTTCGTAGAGGAAACGTTCGAAAGAATGTCACATTCGTATTCCTGTTTTCGTTCGAACCGTTTCTAACCATTCGAACTTTCGAACATCGTTCGTTCGAACGAATTGCGCGATTCCCATTTTCGTTCGTATCCGTTTTTTGGCCTCGTCAAACGTCACTCGTTAGTTGCGGGCCACGTAAACGAAATGAATTGTTTTATTGGAATGAAGTGCGGATTTCCTTTTTTTTTTTTTGTGGATTTGACAAAGATTTACATCAGAATTTCGGATTTGAATTAAAACTATCACAGTGTGCCACTCAACCGGGAAGACTTGAGAAAATCAATAATTGAAACGAAAAAAGTTAACCAAGCTAACGTTACAGTTAACTAAACGATGGCAGTCGATAGTTACTTGTAGGAGAATACCTGTGTCAAAATGTATATGTATGTATATATTATCACTTGACATTTTGATCCTGGAAAACCAGATATTTATTGCCTATCTGCTGGTCGTACTTATTCCGTTAAGGAGTTAATAGTTGAGAATAAAGCTTTCTTAACCACTGATTATTCCAATTCTACTATTGTATGAAGGGCCAAAAACGTGTTGGGTGGATCGATAGGCAACATCACTTATACGTTTCCACAGGGATATAAAGAATCTCCTTCCAACAACAAGATTGAACAACTGGTCAAAAGAGCAAGCTATCTAACATGAGGATGCCCCAATGGGCGGGGAGAAGAGCTCGCCCTCTATTCACAAACTGTTAGCAATGGGGAGTTGGCATTCCCACTCTCCCCATCCAGAGTGCTTCAATCGGGTGCCCTGATGGTCCCTCCCATTCCCATGAAATATTTATATAATGGTGTGTATATTTATGAAAATGAAAAATACTACAAGCAATCGTATCTATAATAAATGATCTTCATTCGGTTGATCCTGAAATGCCAAAAATGTTGTTAAGTTTTGAAGTGTAGAGTTCTGTGGTTCAGCTCTTAAGCACGTTTTCGTTCGTTTTCAGCGATAGCAGCAAATAACCAAAATCTTGATTTGATGTATTTTGAAAAAGTTTTTTTTAAATCTATTGAAATTTTACAAAACTAACATTCAAACATTTTAATTTACTGTTGCCATGGTCACTATTTGGTGCTTGATGCTGATTTTATAACAGCAACCTGCTTTTATTTTTGCTGACCTAATAGTTATTGCTACCAAGTTAGGAAAGGGAAGATTTAACTGGGAGGGAGTTAAAGACAAATGGACATACAAAACAATAAGTAATGTGTAAATCATCAATCATGTAAATTCAATAAGACAACATTTTCAAATATAATGATATTGTGTGTTATCATAAGCGCTGCATGAATCAGATCAGCTCAGATTTGGTAAAATGTCCATTTGCAAACCGGAAATGAAAAGTACATTCAGTAATAAGTGCAAAAGCCTACCACAGATTCCGTTGCAGCATCTTGAATTCAAGGCACTAGATACTTCTAAATTATAAGTGGAGAAGAAAGCATCAAAATGATAATTGGACGTATAAGACATAATAATTTAAAATATATATAACCTATGAGGTAAAAATTATAAAAAAAATTTACGTTTATGTATAAATCATGAAAAAACAAGTAATGATAAAAATGTTAATGATGATGATAAAGATGAATGGTAATGGTAATGAATAAATGTCATATAAGATAATATATACAGTGAAGGGATATTATAATATGAACTGAAAATTACATCTGTGCCGACTGCTGTTTTGTTCCAATTGTAGACAAACATCCATCATAAACCAGAAAATTTAGACATTGTATGACAGCCATGAGAAAAAATAGGAATTTTAAATTTTCAATTATTTTACAAACCTGGCCTGTTAGACCTGAAATACATCATGCAAAAGACAGTACATCCCAATTTATATGCAACAATATACTATAATATAATAACAACAAAAAAAGATAAAAAATGTATGTTGCCTCTATTTCCCGTAATGTCCTTCCATGTTATTAGGATGGATCTAAGGCAAGGATGATCCGAAAGCGCGCTGCAACTACGAACCTAATTTGAATAGTAAAATTCTCAATGTGATCTCCCGGCACACCTCTGTAGCAGGTGGAAAAACTACTTGATGTGATATTCCCACAATCGAACTGACTCTTGGCTTTGGGTCTTGACCAAGAATCCCTACTGAGCCCCTGGCCGGCATGACAAGCCGGCCAGTTCAGCGCAAGGGTTTTGACCTAAGCGTTTTGTAATCGATTAATTTGATTCTTATAAACGTCAAGTTAAAAAGGTTAGAAAGGCTGAGTTAACTTGGGTT
Organism: Aedes koreicus; assembly: GCA_024533555.2. NCBI lineage: Eukaryota > Metazoa > Arthropoda > Insecta > Diptera > Culicidae > Aedes > Aedes koreicus. The sequence continues at coordinate 41,050 of JAHHFK020002673.1, read as the reverse complement.
GGATACAAAATTGTTAACATTTATAAACATTTTTAACAGAAGCTGATTCAAAAGAAGAATTGTAATGTTGGTCCACTGATCTGACTAACAAAGTAGATAGATTGTTGTCATGCAGATTGAACACGTCATTCCGTTATTTTTTATTTTTTATTTTTTTTTCCTAAAGGAACGTCCATTAAGTATGTCATGCAAAAAATAACCCATTTGCAAACCGTCTTCCAACACATCGTCAAAAATTTTGTATGGACATAAAAAATGTTTGTATGTATTTCAATAAAACCTTTCAAAAACATCTTTGCGAATTTCCTGCAACGCGACGCATCCATTGTGGGCAAGCCAGAAAAATGAAAAATCAAACCGTCATGAATGAGTAGAATAAATTCGCGTTTAGATGGCATTCGTGGATGGTTTTTTTTTTTTTTTTGCGATCGTGGAAATTCATATGTATCTCACGTCTTTTGAGAGTTTTATTTGCCGCATTTGCACTGGAGTTGATCATCTCTGTGATCATGCTGAAAATATTGAGTTATTATAACCTTTATATAACGAGAATTATAATGAGTGAACATTACCAGATTGGCCACTTTCATGCAGGTATTGGGCTTTACCTCAAGTGGTTAGTTGGACCTCAACCAGAATCCGTAATGCGACATCTGACGGCTCAATTTACATTGATGTATTTTCAAAAATTTAAAAGAATGCTTTGGTAACACTAAGATCTCGTAAAATTAGCGTCATTGTGTTCCAATGACACACAAAATGAAGTGAGTCGCTTAAAACAGTGCGCCAGGCACGCCGGAGTAGAAAATCTTATGGCTGGCCCACAATGGATACGTTGCGGATGCGTTTGCGTGGATTTGACAGTTTTCCCATAGGTTTTCTGTCAAATTACCGTCAACGCATCCGCAACGTATCAATTGTGGGTCAGCCATTACACCATAACGGAACATTTTTTTTTGACACACTTTTTGACATTTGTACTTTTCGATTATATAATCTAGCAGCCCTGGAAAATTGACTTACAACGGGGCGTTGTGGTGTTGTTTGGATATGTTTGTTTCGTCACGCGATAAACATAAGTTTAGGAAACATTTTATCAAAAGTAAACCTGAGTTACCTTTTGGTTGAGGCGAAATCTCGAGTAGGTAGGAGGAGGTAGGTGATTAAATTAATAAGTCGTGACATGATACCAATTTGCAGCATAAATTAGAGGTACTTTTTTGGAGCAAATTGGAGGCGGATTGTGCAACCATCAACCTCAATATCTGAAATATGTTGGAAAGGCAAAACATCTGTAGCCAATCGCTGGCCCAGCTACCCATCGAGAGGATCCGAGAGATTAGAGAGGACATGCGGATCATGGCTGAGAGCCTTCGTGACGGAGTTGCAGCTGGTTGAGCTCCGAAAAAATAATTTTATGCAGCAATATACGCAGGAAACCCAGATGAATTCCGGTTTCTTAGCCGAGAAGTGATGCAAGTGAAGTGGTGCGCATAAAATGTATCAAATATTTGCTTAATCCCAAACCCGTCACATCCGTCAGCATCGAAGATGCCGAAAAGCACTCACGCGCATTGTATGAGAGAATTATGCTACGTTTTGTTGCGAGGTAAGCGCTTTTAAGATTAACTCATAACTTTGTCTCGCAATAAATTTTTTTTATCTGAGGTATTGAGGACTCGGCCTATTAGAGCAGCTGAAAAACAATGCACTCGAAGTTTATCCTAAGGACCTTGGAAAGTTTCGGGTGAAGGCGTTATGTCCTTATTGCCAAACGAATGGGCAAAGATCGAAGTTATCGTTTTCGAAGGACGAGAGAGGAAACTGGCACATTTATAGCCTGACCAGGCATATCAATAAGTGAAAGAAAGGATTAATTTTGTTGTTAAGCATGCGTGCACCTCAATATAGCATAGAAATGTTCACGACCATGTTTTTTTGCATCTAACTTTTTTCGAGTTTAAAGTTTATTCAGTGATATTCTTGATGAAAAAGCCGAAAAGAAAACCTTATGATGAATTAGGATACTAAATGTTGGTCCATGAGTTCTAGAACTGAAAAGTTTATCGGAAAATCAATGCACAGGAATACATTTACAATAATATCGATTATAGATATAAAAACGGTAAAAATCGGCAAAAACCCAATTATTTTCCGGGAGAGCCCACATTTTTAAATAATTAATAACGTCCCGTTTTCCTGTACCAAAAAAAAAATCGCCGTTAACGTTTTTCACCAGCGCCTTCTGTTTGCAAGCGTGAGACTAATATAAAATTATGAATGTTTACATTTATCTGACAACTCTAGCGACCGGGTAATGTCAAATACAACACAGCTCAATGCTTCGAATTGTTCCGAAACGTCCAAGTGCATCAGGTAACACCAACACTGTTTATGTTCGAAAAAGGGCTCATTCGAACCGACTTTAACGAAAACAAGAATACCTCTTTTAAACTCGTTCGAATCGAGTCGTTCGAACGAATGACGGATACGGCCGTAAACAAGAATAAGGGTGTAAATTTTCATTCCATTGCTAACATTCAACCAAGCTAGACCACTAACTGATTTGCTCTGCAATAGGTTATGGGCCCAGCAAGTGGAATTTGACCGGAAGTTATTTGAAAATTCAAGAAACCTCAAGCTTTATTGTTGGAAGAAATATCCTTAGTCCGAAGCTGAGATGTCGCTGAGAAGTTCCAGTAGCGTTGATAACGGAGGCGGGGAGAACGGAAAAGCCGCAGCTGAAGTAGGAAGAGTTCGAGTTAGCGGAAAAAAACCCAAGCACTCGATGCGTTCAAATCGTTCAAAGCCAAAGCGGTCAGACAAACGGGAAAGAAGCTGAACATCTTGCGTTCAGACAACGGAAAGGAATATGTGAATGCATATTTCAGGAAGGTACTGGAATTGGATGGAATCCGACATCAAACCACTTGCCCATATACGCCTGAACAGAATGGGGCTGCAGAGAGGATGAACCGCAGTTGCCCGGAATTTCGATCAATCGAAAAATACAGGGTAATTCAAAAGCAGCGACTTCGACGAAGCGGTAGGGCAGTCAGGGACATCCAGCAAATGCGGGCAAAATGGAAGAAATGCGCTGATTCCGTGTCCGTTTTCACTATTCGGGCGCTGATGGGCTCCATCAAGGGGAAGATTTGAGATTTCGTTCAAACTCGAGAAATGTAACCATCTAATGCTGTAACTTTGAAGTTTTAGTAAAAATACTGTAAAGCAACAATAAATGGACTTTTTAAACTTATTGAATCACGAATTAACAGGTCTTTTGTTATCTTTTTGACTTTTAAGAATGCTATGTGATGGACGAAACACACGTCAAAGCTGACCTTCAAAAAACGCCAGGGCATAAGTATTACACCGGAAAAGATAAATTCAAAATGGATGATCGTTTAAAGCAGAAGAACAGGTCGACACCTGCATTTAAATATCATTTGGCAGGCTATTTGCACCTGTGGAAAGTGAAGTGAAATTCTCGTAACAACATGCACCATCAATAGTGAAATTTACAAGACTGAATACCTCCAAAATTGTCTTTTGGCATTTTTTGAAGCAGCACAAGGTAAAATCACTATTTTGGCCAGATTTTACTTCACGTCACTATTTTTAAAACGTGTTGAAATGGTATGAGGCTACTATTTGGTTTTTGGTTGGTTTTTATCGGTGAAGCGAAAAATTAAAACAGCTATTATTGCTAGTTTAGTTTTGACGCAGGAATTAGTTAGGTGACAATCAGCAAATTTCGTCTGATGATGGCTTAAGAAAAGTATTCCGACGCGTTACACAAAAATAGCTGTTTTTATTTTCCGCTTCACTGCTAAAAACCAATCAAAAACCAAATAGTACTACTCCACGATGATTAAACCCAACTAATGGTATGAGACTAGTTCAGTGCATTTTGTCCCCAAGGACATGAATCCATCGAACTGCCCTGAACTATGTCCAATCGAAACCATTGGCCACGATGATGCGGCAAGGCAAAAATATCAAGTAGAAAGTAAACAATGCAGATGTCGACTGGGAGGTTAATAATTTCACCGAGAAGCTAATAGCAGCAGCGACAAAATTGATACCGCAGACCAGCGGCCGCGTTGGACCAAGATCAGTACCCTGGTGGTGTCCTGAAGCGAAGGCGGCAATCCAACTGCGGTGAAAATGCCTGCGGTGCCTTCGACGACTACAGCAATCTGCACCTGAACAACCCGAAGCATTGGCGAGATTCCAGGAAGCCAGATCGGCGGCACGAAAGCTATCCAGCAAGCAAAGGAGCAATCGTAGGAAAACTTCGTGGCGACTATCTCCCCAAGCAGCACAACGACCGAACTGTGGCAGACGGTGAATACTCTGCTTGGCAGCCGACAACAGCGCCCGGTGGTACTCAAGCGAACGGACGGCTTCACAGACAACCCCGAAGAAGCAGCAGAAAACTGGCTAAATGCTACAGCGCGAGATCAGCGACCTCCAGCTACGCCCCATCGTTCCAGATGGTGAAGGCAGCAGCTGAACGAGAGTCCATAGATGTTTCGTCCAACACCGATGTTGTGTGCAACATCGACATTACCATGAATGAACTTCTGTGGGCTCTCGGCAAAAGGCGAGGTGCTTCGACAGGTGCTGACATGATAGGGTATCCATTGCTTCAACGTCTTCCTCCGTCTGTGAAAGTTACGCTCCTTGAACTGCTGAACAAAATTTGGCGCAGTGGTGAGTTCCCCACTAGCTAGTGAAATGGTATTGTTGTTTCCATTCCGAAGCCGAATAGCCACGATTCTGGACCTGATGCCTTCAGACCGATCTCGCTCACCAGCTGCATGGCGAAACTGTTTGAGCGAATCGTCAACCGTCGACTGATTGCCGAGCTAGAGTCGAGAGGACGGCTTGACAAACGCCAACACGTGTTTCGAGCAGGACGTGGGACCGAAACCTACTTTTCAGAACTGGGGAGATCGCTGCCAACCGCAGGCGAATACTCCCTGATAGCCTCTTTAGATCCGTCGAAGGCATACGATACCACCTGGCCACATGGTATTCTGCGCACGTTGAAGACTTGGCGGATACGTTGTCGCATGATAAACAGCTTGCGGAGCTTTCTCTTGGAACGGACATTCCAAGTGTCTGTAGGAGGACACATGTCTGGTGAACACGAGCTGGAAAATGGAGTACCACAGGGTTCGGTCCTATCCGTGACGTTGTTTCTAATCGCGATGCAACCCATCTTTCTGGTAGTACAGAGCGGAGTCAACATATTGTTGTACGCAGATGACATCCTTCTCGTGGTACGAGGAGCAAAAAGTGAAGGCCTCCATCGCAAGCTGCAGATCGCCGACAAGGCCGTGGACAAATGCTACGAACTAAATCTTCTATTGTAGTCTGAATGCACTTCGAGAACCTGCACATGACATAACCATCAAGCGAATCACCGTTCCAAGGACCAACTGGCTGAAGGTTCTGCGTGTAACCCTGGATCGGACCCTAACATTCAAAACACACTGTCAGATGGTGAAGAAGTCGTGTGAATCTCGATTGCGGATTTTAAAGATGATCGGTGCCAAGCTTCCGAGTGGCAATCGGATATCATTGCTGCAGGTGTGATTGGCCATAGTAACCGCAAAGCTGACCTGCGGTATAGGCTTGGTGAGCCGAGGAGGGCCAGCCACTTTGCAGACTCTTGCTCCTCCATACAATTCAATGGTTCAGTATGCCTCCGGAGCTTTCGTGACCAGTCCGACACTCTCCATTATGGCCGAAGCGGGAACCCCACCGTTCGAACTGCTGGTAGCACAGTCTATAGCGCGAACTGCCATCCGAATAGCTGTGAAGAACCGTGGTAACATCACCCGTCCGTTGATTCAACGAGCCTCGAACCGCTTCGAAGAATTGTCAGCTACAGCGCTCCCCGCTGTCGGCCAAGTTGTGAGACAGAGTGATTGTGTGTGGCACGCACGAAAGCCTACGATTGTGTGGGACGTAAAGAAATGCATACGAGCCGGTGACCCTCCGGAGAAAGTCCGCTCATTAGTGCAACATTTGCTGAACACCCGTTTCCATCGATCGGCTGTCGTCTACACCGATGGCTCTAAGGGTGAAGATACGGTAGGGGAAGCATTCTTCAACGGAGGTATTGCTGGCACCTACAGTCTTCCAAAAGCATGCAGCGTCTTCTATGTGGAGGCATACGCCATAAAGATGGCTGTCACGATCCCGTACCAGAATAACGAGTTGTTTGTTCTATCGGATTCTGCTAGCTGCCTACTGGCATAGGAGGCGGGAAGATCTCGACATCCGTGGATCCAAGCAGTGGTAGAAACAGCGCTGAACAAACCTATTCGATTCTGCTGGATTCCTGGGCACGCCGGAATTAGTAGCCATTCCGAAGCTGATCGACTAGCCGATGAAGCCAGGAGCAAACAGACCATCGATATACCAATTCCAGGATAAGATGCTCTGAGAGCAGTTAAACAACTGATACGTCATCGGTGGAATAACCAGTGATATGGGACTAGGGAGTCAAAGTTGAGAGAAATAAAGGAAGACACCAGCAGGTGGACGGGACGCAGGAGCCCGGCCGACCAGCGTGTTCTAACACGTTAGGATCGGACACAGGAGTCTAACACATACATTCCTGTTGAAGAAGGAGCCGCCGCCCAACTGTGAATGTTGCGGTACGGTGATGGATGTCCGGCATTTAATTCTCGAATGCCGGAAATTTGTAACCGCAAGGCAGAAAAATAACATTGGGACTAGCCTACGTCACGCCCTGGGAAATACAGAGGAGCAAATAACACGAATGCTGAACATTCTAAGGGAAACAAGACTGTTTTCCAAACTGTAGCGAAACCAGAAAATGGAAGAAGCCGAAGAAGTAAACGATAAAAATGGTGAAGCGTGTCCGATGCTAAACCGGACGGAAAAACCGAAGTCGATGAAGAAAAAATGGAGAAGGTAGCGAAAGAAGAAACAATGATGAAAACAAGTACGGAAGAATACAAACTCAAGAAGAACAGTTCGGAAATAGCAGCCGTAGCCGTTGCAGTAGCCGAAGAAGAGAAGCGTAACGGAATCAGCGGAAGAAGAAAACCGAAGCGGATGGAGGAAAAAATGGAAAGCAGAGGAAATTGAAGGAGGCACAACGGAAGAAGCAAAGCAGTGGAAAGAAGCAAAATGAAAAAGTGAAATAGAAGAAGACAAAGTGAATGAGAGAAACGTAACACAATCGAAGAAGAAGAAAAGCGAAGCGGACAAAGTGGACGAATAGAAGTTGAAGAAGAGAATCGGAAGATCAGAAGCACAAGAAGTTGAAGACGTAGAGAAACAGAAGAAAAAAATTGGAAGAATATTAACTATAAGAAAAGTAGAATAATCGCACGAAACAGGAAAAAATGAAGCAAACCAACAGAGCAATAGAAGGAGAACAGCCGAAGAAGAGAAGCGTAACGGAATCAGCGGAAGAAGAAAACCGAAGCGGATGGAGGAAAAAATGAAAAGCAGGGGAAATTGAAGGAGGCACGACGGAAGAAGCAAACCAGTGGAAAGAAGCAAAATAAAAAAGTGAAATAGAAGAAGATAACGTGAATGAGAGAAACGTAACACAATCGAAGAAGAAGAAAAGCGAAGCGGAAAAAGTGGACGAATAGAAGTCGAAGAAGAGAATCGGAAGACCAGAAGCACAATAAGTTGAAGACGTAGAGAAACAGAAGGAAAAAAAATGGAAGAAGATTAGCAGAAGAAGAAAAGTGGAAGGAGAAAAGTAAAAAAAAAGGAAAAAATAACAGAGATAAGAAAAGTAGAATAATCGCAAGAAGCAGGAAAAGTTGAAGCAAACCAATGGAGCAATACACGGAGAAGTAGAGAAGTATAAGAATAAGAGTTGAGAAGCTCGAAATGAAGTGGAGTGGAAAATGAATTACTGGAAATATTGTTCATGAAATAGATTAACGAAATAAAAAGTTTCGTGAGACACGAATGCACCCTTCCGGTGTAAAGTGTCAAAAATAAAAAAAAAAAAAAAAGGGAAAAAAAAAAAAATTACACACAATTTTAAGCGAAACGAAAGTGACGAGAAATTTACCAAACAACCTCCGATAATTTAATCAATGTATGTAAACTGAGCTTGATACATGTATAAAACTGCCCTGCAAATTTGGTTTTTATTTATCGGATGAGATTTTATAGTAAAATAACTGTGTTGCAATAATTTCGTGTACACCCTTTACGGGTAACAAGGATATCGTCACTTGTTAGTTTCATTATTTTTAAGAGTGCAGGTTGGATCAAACTGGTTATCTCGTCTCTTTTAACTTATTCTTATGTCCTCGGGGATGGTCGTAGGTGCCGGTCTCAGAGCACCTCAAGCAAATAGTTCTTAATTCCTCTAATGATCCACTAAACGAACAGTCCAGAATTTACTTATGTAAAATCCTGTGCACAACTTTGCTGCCTCCACACTAGATAGCACCGGTTACCACCGAACGAAGGCACGTAAAACTTTAATTGTGTACGAAATTTATGGTTCTGAGCGGTTTCTGTAGCAAGCAAGGTGGCAGGAATTTCTCTCCCTATGTGGATTCGCCGAACGACCGGCACGAGTCAGTCTGCCGGTGGTCTGAATGTTTTTTAGTTAATTAAACGACTAAACGGGACTAGCCGGGATTTATTGGACTAGCCGCAAAATTCCACAACCATAATCCGCTGGGGCCGGGTCGACGATGGATGGGTTCGAATTGGTGGAGATGGAGGACGATAAGTAGCGAGCTAAACGAGCCATTTTATCTGATTGGGAACACGGCCTCGAGGGCGATCTAATGTGCTAGACCAACTGGATAATGGGTTTGTTTAGAATGAATGGATGCTCTGTGGATTTGCGGTGGATGTGAAGCTGGGTTTATAATTTCCCCAAAACCGGTAGTAGTTTAATATTTATCGTTCACAATATAATTACTGCTACTGAATTAAGGAAGCATCGGTGGTTAAACGCTAAGCTATCGATAATTGAAACCAACGTTATAACATCGAAACTAATAGCCACCAATTGTTTGCTTATTTCCAGGTTTATCATCATCTCCGGCAGCAATAACCACCGCATCGGCGGAACCAGTTGAATCAGATCAGTCCGATCTAGACACACGCCTAGCGTCGTCTGGAAGCTTCGTGAAAAGTTGCCTAACGCCAACCACAACGACGACTAGCGCAACGTTTAGGAAGCGCTCGCGGCGAATGACTAGCTTCCATAGACATCGTCATAAAAAGCCGGTCCAAGAGGACGACGATTCAGCGGCAGCAGCGGTGATGTTCAGCACAATGCACAATGCTACCAACGGCAGCAGTAGTAGTAATACGGAAAATGTAACAATCCGTCTACTTTACCCACCGCCATCCGTGCCCGGGGCCATTCCTTCGGATACGGCTAGTCATAAGCAGCACAACCACCCACGCGTACCAATCGAGACAAGCACTGCCATTCTTCTCAACAGTAGCAGCAGCAGCAGCAGCAGCATCAGTGGGCAATGCTCCGGAAGTGGATGGTCCATCGCACGCCATCTGGCAGTCGGTAAGCACAGTTGGAAATGGAATTTTGCCCTAGTTTCCACGGTGATGTCGCTGGTGCTGTTTTTGCTCTCCTCACCGGCGAGTGCCACGGCAGCGAAATCAGGTCAACAAATCGTCAGTGCGTCGGAATCGGGTCCAGCTCCGGTGGCTGCCGCCCAGAAGCAATCGCGCCAGCAGTGTGCCGTGTCGGAGCACTCGTGCAACAATGGCCGCTGTGTGCCACTGAACAAATACTGCAACAATGTCAACGACTGTGGCGACGGAAGCGACGAGCCGCGGTTCTGTACAAGTAAGTATTTGGTTAGAGATTTCCGGCTTACATTTGTTTTAATTTATCTAGGCAAGAACATAAGAAGGATAATTATAAACAGTATGTTCTGAATATTTTTCGGGATATTAGAAATTTGGACAGTCCTTTAGGAAAGATTAGATTAGATGTCTTTATTAAAGAGACTTTCAGCCCTCTAGGAAAGTAGAGTAAATGTTCATATCCTCTTCTCATTAATTAATTAATCAGCGCATACACTACCGTTTCATTCCACTCAGTGACTGAGTAGATTGCATTCCATTCTCTTTTTCTCACACAGAAATGTGACTCAAGTTTCGTAATAAGGGGATCTACTCAAAAATTTTGTAGACCCACTTTTTACGAAAATCGAGTAACTTTTCCGTGAGAAAAAAAGGACAGTAATACAAATGAAAGAGAGTGTGTTTAGTGCATGTAATATTGCATATTGCCTGCCAAACCATAACCTTCTTACCGAATTTTTCGGTAAAAATTGCATTCTCCGTTTCGGGGATGTCTTTGTCTTCGCTTACAGTATAGAATTGTGGTCCGGGAAGCGTTTTGTAATCTAGTTTCACATACGTTTCATCGTCCATTATTATACACCCAGAATTTCTACACAATAACGAATCGTAGAGTTTGCGGGCCCGTGGTTTCACGGACGCGGCCTGTTTTGGGTTCCTTTTGGGTTTTTTCTCCTTCCGGTATGTTTTTAGCCCAAGTCTTTCTTTGGCACGCATGGCGTTACTCGACGAGGTCCCTAGTTTTTTCGCAACATGCCGAACGGAAGTCGCTGGTCCCTTGCGCTGAAGTGGCCGGCTTGACGTGCCGCAAGGGCTCAGTAGGGATCAAGACCCGAAGCTAAGAGTCAGTTCCATTGTGGTTATATCACATTTATTAGCAGAGCAGCACATCGAAATTTTAGGTTCATTATTCTTTATATGCTATACAATTTCAGATCATCCATGGATATCCCAAGTTTTGTAAAATAATTTAAAATCAATTTTTTTTCTGGTGGCCATGATACATTATCTAAGCTTTCAGGTTCATGGTGGATGTGCGGGTCCGTATACAATTGCAACAGGACCACAATCTGCAGACACGTAAATACAAATGAAATTATTATCGTCCATTCACTACATTTTGTATGCTTTTTTATAAGTCATTTTCAGCTTCGAATTTATACATCCTTGTCAGTTATAGCTCATCTACCTAACGTTATGTATTTGAAAAGATAGGAAGGTTTTTAATGTTTTTTTTTTTTAGAAAGGATCATATTCGAAAAATTCTACTTAAAAAAGCACTTTCTTTCTTCATCAGAAATATATAATAATTCAAAACCTAACAGTTTACAATCATTCATTTCCTATTTCACAGACATGAGGAATCATTTATGGGTGTACAAGAGCTATAGAAAAATTCAATTTCCTAATTTTTTATTTTTTTAGTTTTATTAAGATTCAGTTTTTAGATTCATACTCATCTGAAATTTATTTCGCCTTATTATTAGCTGTCTTCAGTTTTTCCAATATTATTATGAGATAAATACACATCTAATTTTTATTTTCAGTAACATACCAGTAGATGTCATATACATCTTGTACCTACGCTTATTATGTTCTCTGACTATTATTGTGAAAACAAATTCTAATCTTAGTAGATCTTATTTCAATAGAAACTGCAACAGTGGAAGTCTTTCGATGAGTGGATGATCAGCTTAGTTACGGATATATGTATTCTAATATAGTTTACTGGCTTGCTGGTATTATTCCCAAGTAACATTGCCAAAACCATACTGCTTTATTAAGTTTTATTAAAGTTTTATGAAAGCCACTAGAAATCAATTCGGCTTTATTATGGCAGCAAGAGATGCCAATTGGTTTCAAATTTTAGTCAGGTTTATAAGAACCTACACAGCTTCTTTACAACGATCTTAAAACCTTGACTTCTAAAATTCCTTTTACTCCTATTAAAGGTTTTATTTTGACTTTACTAACTCATAAAATCCTGTTTTGAAATGCCGTTTTAGGACTCATTCATATTATCTTATTATGGTCAGTTGAAAAAGCATTTTAAAACCATTTTGCCTCCAGTAAATGCATTAAAAGGCTTACTGGCATTGAGGAAAGCTACCAAGCGACCAGATAGTTTTATAGTAGCCCTTGCTAAGATAAATTGGCTTTTTGGCAAAACTGTGATTTCTTGCAATCGCCATGTTGAAATATATGAAATAATTGAAGTGTGAAAAAATAAATACCAAGTAACAATTTTAGTTTTATTCTAGCCGTATAGCATTCCTCCCGGCTGTGTTGAAAAAACTACATTCAAAACTGTTTTGTCTACCAACACCTCCTCTATGCTTCTTAAAAGCCAAAATTTGTACAAAGTGGCCCACTCTATAGACGGTTGTGAAAACAATTTAATAAAACCATTAAAGACCATAAATATTTTGAAAATGTTCTAGTGTTAGATGCTATGACCACTTGAGAGCCTTCATAAAACCTATTGGCTGCATTGAAACCCAGCATGCGGCCAAATGGCCACAGCTGTCAAACTTAACTGTGATATCGTGGTTGGTTTTTGTTGTTCTGCTTTGTTCGATTCTCTGCTCTTCTGATTCATTTAGCAGTAAATAATATCTGAGGAAAAAAGGCGAGAAATTTTGTTTCATTGCAAAATATCCAAAACAAATTCAGTTTTTTACAGCGTAGCATGCTCCAAATCAGATGCGCATTGAATTTTAAGGTGAATATTGGCACGATAAGAGCCGAAAATTAATGCGCCTTGGAAATTATGCGCGTTTACAACAACAGACACAAAATAAAAACAAATATTACCGATAAATTAAACATGAATTTCTTGAAAATTCATGAAATTCAATAAAGTTATCTAAAAGAATTTAGAAATTGGTCTCTGATATACAGTTCATTTGCATTACATTGAAAATTTGATGCATTTATTTCTCCACATTTCTATTATTTCTAATATTTCAATATGGCGATTGGAAAAAAATCACAATTCTGTCATAAAGCCAAGTTATCTTCACAATGACTACTTTAAAACTATTTGGTTCTTTGGTGGCTTTCCTCAATGCCAATTTGCCGCCTCATGCATTTACTGGAGGCAAAATGGTTTTAAAATGCTTTTTCAACTGACCATAATAAGATAATATGATTAGTCCTAAAACGGCATTTCAAAACAGCATATTATGAGTTCATAAAGTCGAAATAAAACCTTTGATAGGAGTTAAAGGAATGTGAGAAAACGAGGTTTTAAGATCGTTTTAAACAAGCTATGTAGGTTCTCATAAACCTGACTAAAATATGAAACCTATTGGCACCTGTTGGTGTCATAATAAAACCAAATTGATTTCTAGTGGCTTTGATAAAACCTTAATAAAACTTAATAAAGCTGGCTGGTTTGGCAATGTTACTTGGGTTCATTTCTTTCACATATTTTTTCATTCTTATATTCATTCACTATATTATTTGTCATTATAATATTCATTCGCTATATTTATTATAATTATAATATTAATTCACTATATTTTATACATTACTATATGACATTAAATATATATTGGGAAGGAGGGAGCATCAGGGTATCACTCAAGCTGGAATTGGACAATGGAGTGGTATGACAACCGGCGTCTAGGAGGGAACAAACAGTATCATTTTCTTTATCCTACCGATTCGATTGTGGTGCTGTGAATTCTACTCCAACAATTTCAGTGAGAGTGACGCGCCCTTCTTAACAAGCCATCCCGTAGAAAGCTTAATGAGTATTGCGAATTGGGTTATTCGATTTGTTGGATCGTATCGTTGGAAGGATATTCTTATGTTCCCGCGGGTTTCGCGTAAGTGTCTCTGCTTACGGGTCCGCCCCACCGTTTTTGGCCCTTCATACAGCGTTACTGTGAATGCAAATCGGTAACTCAATTTGATCTTGCTATTAAGTGGAGCTGCATACATGACAAGGTCTTAGAAGGGATGGTGGCTACCTTACATACATACATACATCCCGAACGGAAGTCGCTGGTTTTCGCTTGTAGGCATACCTGATCTTTTTATCGATATCCGGACTAACAGGACCGGCCCCCCCCCCTTCCCCCCCACCCCCAAACACCAAAATAAAGACAAAATAACACTCCCATCAATTCCAAGATAATATTTCTAATCATACGAATTAGGTATCTAGCATTATGTTTTACCCCCCCCCCACCCCCGACACGCTCATCGCCCCACGCCCCCCGCCACCCCCCGCCACGAACCCCACCACAACAAAGCCCCCAAAACATGAATTTATTACCAAACCCTAAAAGAGTCCTACCCCACGACCGTTTTTTTCAAGCGATATAATTAACATAGATGTACTATTGTGTCCAGCTCAGTATATTCGCGTATATTATGCTATCGTACGAATTAGGTATCTAGCATTATGTTTTAATGTTCATCCTTCGACAGCGTCTTACATCCTTCCGTGGTTCCATTATAAATCCAATTGGAGTTAACTGTTTGCACTTTATGAAAACATAAATCAAAACCCATCCGCACTACTACATTTACATGCCGTAGAAACGTCAAAGCCTTCTTCAAAAGAACAAAAATACACGCTATTTCCAAACAACCCAAAATTGAGTACGTTAGAATCAAATCAGTCAATAGTATGGCTACTCAAAATTGAGTAAACATAGTTCGTAAAAATTGTACTCGAAAAAAAGGCAACACTATTTTTTGTGCAAAACTTTTTATTGCAAGGGTTAAATTTGAGGTAAAACTAGTTTAGAGGGTAATGTTTACATGTGTAAAATCTCGTCACAATCTGTCTAGTAGTTATCGAGATGGCTTCCAAGCAAAAAAAAAATATGGGCGCGTTCGTGGAAAATCCAGGCCAGTCCCACAGATGGATCGCGAAACATTTGAGAATCGACAAATCGACCGTGTTCCGTGTGTTGAAATCGTTCAAGGGGACCCAGACGACCCAGCGGCGAGCTGGCAGCGGGAGAAAAGCGAAGACGACCGACCCCATGAACGCAAAGAAGGTGAGGGATTACTTCAAGCGCAATCCGAACCATTCGATGCGGGACGTGGCCAAGAAGGTCAATTCTTCCGTCTGGTTCGTCCAGCAGACAATGAAGCGGGCCGGATTTCATGTTTTCAAGGTAAGGAAGGCACCCAACCAAACCGATAAACAGAATACGATGGCCAAATCCCGCGCAAGAACGTAGCCGAAATGTATCGAGTGCCTGGAGTTTTTCGTCGGCAAGTCCCGCCTGGATGTTTCGAAGAAGTTCCGGAAGAAGAAGCCAAGAAGTACTTGGTGTGGTAGGTGATTTGTGGGTGCGGCAAATTCAGCAAGCTGTACATAACGACCGGCACCATCAACGGCCAAATATATAAAGAAGAATGCCTCCGGTCCCACAAAGGTGACACTCTGTTTTGACCGCCATTCCAGCCCAACCCCGACCCAAAAAAATCTTATTATGAAGCAAGCTCCGGAAAACAGGGAAGGTCTTCAAAACCGACAAGGATTTGAAGAAAGAGTGGATAAAAGAGTGTAAGAAAGATGGCGCAAGTGTTGCACAGGATCTGATGGGTAGCGTTAAGTCCAAGGTGCCGGCCTAGGAGAGGAGGTTGAATAAACCAACTTTGCAAAAACATAGCTAAAATGTGTTTATTTATTAATTGAGGGTTTCAAACACATTCGACTTGAAATTAATTTTTGGTGATCAGTTTTATCTGTTGATTTTTTTTTACAATCAATTTTTTTACAATTTTTATATGTATGACCAACATATATCTAACATCCACTAGTTGGTCACTGATCTAGTCTAATCTAATCCGACATAAACGCAGCCAGTACGAGAAAGTATCCTGGAAACAACTGGCCTAGATAACGTCCAATTATTTGTTTTTTTTCTGTCAATATTGATGTAAAAGCGGCCAGGCCCACTGCAAAGAAGGTTCCATGTGATGAGCTGAATTCAAACGAATAGACCTAAACCATTCCGTAAATCTACAGTAACCTGAAATTGAACATACCAGAAACCGCCAAATATCTGCATTTTAAACAATAGTTAGAATATAATGGCCCATAAACCTCCCCAAATAAAACCCAATTCATTTCAAATACTAAGAAGTAAAGACTGGACTCGGAAAAAATGAGACACACAAAAATGATCACAAAAAATTCATAAATCGGAACTTCTTTAGGAAAAAACAAACAGCATGGGCAAATTAATGAATTTCTTCCCCAAGCTGAATGCTGGTACATTTCTCTTAACATTGCTCATGAGACTCTGGGGTTTGCCACTCCTACACATCTCCAGTTTTTCTTCAAGCTCATCGGTTTTGAATGTTTTTCTGCTTTTCTTCAACTCTTCTTCATTATCGCCCAAAACTTTTCGATCGGACGAAGTTCTGGTGTATTTGGCGGGGTCGCCTGCTTCGGGACCACATTAACGCCCTCGCTCGTACCAATCCATTACGGCTTGGCGTAATGGCACGAGCGAGATCCGGCCAGAACAGCGTGGGACCACGGTGAGAGCGGAGGAAGGGCGTCCACACTCGCAGATCGCCTGCCACAACAGGTACTTCTTCGCCATTTATATATTTGTCCATCTTTCTCTTCCGGAATTTTTCCGGAACCTCCATGCGTACCGACAAAAAACTCGAGGCCGGGGATTTGTTTGGTGTCCGCCTTGATATATGTCTCGTCGTCCATGACGAGACAGCCTGGCTTGACCAGCCACTCACGGTACAGCTTCCGCGTACGCATTGGCCACCGTGTTGCTTGTCAGTCCGGTTTGGCGCCTTCCTGACCTTAAAACACGTGCCCAGCCCGCTTCATGGTCTGCTGGCGAACCACTTCGACGAAGACCTTTTTGGCCACGTCTCTGAAAGTCGTTCTTAAGTACTGCCTTATCTTCCGCCCTCTCTGGGTATTCCGTTTTCGGTTTTTGCCGCTTCCGCGCGCCGCTCGATGGTCTTCGTCTCTGAACATCTTCACAACGCGGGACACGTTGTGTGATTCCAATTCTTGTGCCGATGTCGGCCCGCCGTACCTCAGTATGAACAGAGCGACGCTGACCAGGAGCTTGCGCTTGCTCTCCTGTACCGCTGAGCTGTTCGACGTCATGAGGGATAATGCCAATATAGCTATGGAGACTTTCTTGCAGGCTGATAAAGGACAGCTCATCGTCGATCATAACCCCCAAGTATCTCAGGGACCGCTCTGAGGTGAAAGTGCAATCACCAACACTGATCGTAGCTCGTTGCTCCGATTTCTTGTTATTGACCACAGTGATCTTCGTTTTGTGGTGGTCTAGCTCCAGTTTCCTAAGCACATCCATCCCTCGACAATATCGATCTCCACTATGGATTCTCCATCGCCCTCTAGGATAATGTCTTCCGCGAAACCGGCCATCTTTACCCCACTAAGCAACTCCAGCCTCAACGCTTCCTCATACATCGTGTTCCAGATCACCGGGCTCAGAATTGAACCTTGCGGTGACTTGAACACGTTCTTGACCCGCCATTGTGTTGTATACCAGTAACCGATTCTGAAAATTATTGCCCAGAATTCTATGCAGGTACACAGGGACCCGGAGGCGTTGGAGAGAGTTGGCGACCCAACTGGTGCTATTAAACGCATTTCTCACTACTGTACAGTAGCAAACTCCCCGCCTCTTACGTTGCATTGTCACCTCTGCCGTCTTGGTGACGGACATGCTGGCATCCCTTTACGGAAGCCAAACTGGTTGTTGGACAAGCCATCTGTACCGTCCGTGTACTTTGACAACCTGTTGATGAGGATCCTTACCCATCGTGTTCAGTAAGCATATCGGACGGTATGCTGATGGATCACCTGGTAGCTTCCCTGGCTTCGGTAGCAGTACTAGAGTCTGGATTTTCCAGGCGTCCGGGAATACGCCCTCGTCCATACATCTTTGCATCACCACCCTGAACATTTCGGGAGCCAGGTTGGCCAGGTTCGGTATACCAGATCCTGGCGTTTTTTTCACCTTCAGCGACTTCCCTATCACAATGAGTTCATCGTTCACAATAGTCGCCTCATCCCCTTCTTCCGTGGTGCCGTTGTTATTGCCCACGTGATTGTGAATGTACGGCATAGCCGATCGTCCTTCCACCGCCATGACAGCGTTATGGTTTGAGATAATGGAACGCTGGTCATGGGACAATTCCACGGTTATGGGAGGCCAGGGACGGATTCGTGGCGTGGAAAGAGTCGTCTAATGACCACCTGCTGTAGCTCTGGTAATTGCTCGGTTGGAGCTGCCGTGCCCTTGGTTTTGGCCATTACCACCCGATAGGCATAATGGCCCAATGCATTCGTATTGGCTTTCGAGCACAGACCCTTGAAGCAGGCTCGTCTACTGGCTTTTATCTCCCTCTTTAGTGCGGCCTTGGTGGCGACCTGCGCCGCTCAATGATCCGTTCTTTCGGAGTCCAACCGCGCTCTCTGCATCCTCCTTCTAGCTCGAAGGCAGATTCTCCGGAGGTCGGCGATCGTATCTGTCCACCAATACACCAGCGACCTCCCATCCCTAGGTTTGACATTTTTAGGCATGGTTTGAAGGGACACTCGGGTAAGTAGCGCTACGAGTTGATCGCCGCACGGGTCCTGGGTTTCGCTCATTCTCTGTTCCAGCACAAGCGCCTCTTTGAATACTTCTTTATCGAAGTACGATTTCCTCCATCTACGGGCGAATGGAGTTGATACCTACGTTGGCTAGGTCTACGTTGAGCCTGGCCAGGGCCTCAAGCAGGATCTGGCCTCTTGGGTTGGTACGGCGGCTGCCCCACTCCAACGCTTGGGCGTTGAAGTCACCCGCTACTATCAATGGGTTCTAGTCAGTTAGCTCCGTTGTAATCCGACCAACTATTTGTGAGAACTGATCAATCGACAATCTTGGCGGCGCATAACAGCTGCAGAGGAACACTCCATTCACGTAAAATACAAAGTGCCCGGCCAGTTGTGCCATCCAGGGTGAGATATGTCTCGTCGTCCATCACCACCGCCACGACGCGATTCGCCGGGAAAATCGAGTTGACCATCTTATTCATCCCCTCTTCTTTTCCCTCTTTTCTTTTTTCTCGTTCCATAAATTTTTCCATTTTTAATTAGAGGGTGTTTTCGATATTTGTTGTAAGACAAAGATGTAACAAATCTCTTGAAACAAGTTATAAAATTTCAATCAACTGAATACAGTAACTTTCTGCATACTAAGGAGATCAGTACTTTTTAAAACAGGTATATGAAACAGACAATGTTTGCTTTCACAGAGGAAATATCAAGAAAGCACGGAAAGTAATTAATTTAATTTTACAGCTCGTTACGAAGTTTAAATAAAATTTACATTTCACTGCTGCTCGTCCTTCGAGATGAAAAGCATAAATACGGAACTACACAGAAAGACAACCAGCAAACGTCTGAATTAACGGTAAAGCAACGTTTTTTTTCTGCATAAAAATGCAAGTTGCAACTTCTTTCAACATCTAGTGTTGCCAGATATACGGTGTGATTTGTTATTTCTTTAAATTTAATACTTTTTCAGGGATCTTCTTTACCTTCCCACCTACAATGGTTAACCTTCCATTTCCAGAAAAAAAAGTTTCTCTCCAACATATCAAAATCCCAGCCTAGGGACATGACCAAAAAGCCGAAACCAACCAAACAGCACACACCGTCAACCGACCGTGCCAGGGTGTTGTGTTTTATTGCCCATTTGTTGCCGTTTGGCAGAAATTAAACCACTTTTCGGACCATGTTTCGGTTGTTTCCTTCCATTCATTTTTCTTCCGTTTTTTATTTTTTTATTATTATTAATTCATCAGTGCGATTGTTTTATGCTTCCCAACTTTTGCTTCGTTCCGGTTCCTTTTTGGCAGTTTCCATAAAGCTGAAACCCAAATCCGGTTATGACTTGCTTCCGGGAAGTTGCCCCATTCGGTTTCGCACCCAGTTTCGATCTTTAAGTGGCGGCCGGATTTCATATGGAGTGGAAAAATGGTGATTTTTCCCGGTCATTTACCGATGCTGGGAACGGGGCTTTGCAACATTTTTCTCTCGAATTCAAACTGTTTCGTTTCCATTGTTTCGGGAGCTGGTGTAAGGGATTTTATTATTTATTAAAACAATAACAAGCATGTTTCCAGTGGGATTACTGATGCGATTGGAATGTGTGTATGTTAAAATGAAAACGGATGAACATTGCTAGCATTTGCTGGAAAACTAAAACATTATGCATTTCTCCTTTTTCTCCCGTTACAGGATGCAATCGGACGTACTATGGAAATATTGGACTGACGTATGATTTAGAGCTGCATCGGCCCAAGGAGGACCGCATACCGTATGTGTGCCTCCTAACATTTACGGCGGCTGGTGGCAACCATGGTGACATTATTCAGGTGAGGGTGATAAGCAAGCCGTTCTCAAATGGGTGAAAACAAAATATTTTTTTCGAATTTTAATAAAATTATAGTTTTTAATAGAGTTCAAACAGTTCTAGATTCACAACTTAGTCCTCAAACTTTAACAAATCTCGACAAATTATTCAAAACGACGTATTTGATTTTGTAAACAATGAGAGAAAGAAATATTAAAACACTCACCAGGATTCTAGATTCAAACGTAAATTTCTCAAAACTCCCAGCACCCTCACGGAAACTAACATCACCATCAGCGAAATGATGTCCCTTGTGTTGGTGGTCCTAGTTTGCGTGAAAGTGCTAAGGGTTTCAAGAATTTAACGTTCGAATCTTTCTTTCCCTCTTTGCTAACAAAATCAGATGCGTCGTTTCGAATAAGTTGTCGAAAAGGCATGAAACAAAGCACTCGAGAAGGCATGTTTCGACCTTCAACCATTTGTTTATTTCCACCCCAAGCGTGGAATTAATCCATCGCAGTAAACCGCTTTCGAAGATGACTCGGTGACACGTACGAGAAACGCTTGCTCAAAACATAAACATTGAAGTAGAGAAAACAAGAGCCAAATTCAATTAGCGCAACTCCGAGCAAACGGTTCGCACTTGAACATAACCTTTTCGATTATCGGCTTTCAGCAGGATTATTACCAACACGAGTGCCAAAGCGAGAAATTTTCCTCCTAAAAGCGAACCAATCCACGCCATTCGCCGTAATTAAATATTCCAGTTTTTTTTTGTCAGTGCTGTTGCCTACCAACGGGAGCTACACTTTAATTAAAACTTGATTAAACTTCAAACCATTTTCGTTGACTCCCGATTAAAGGGTTTACCAATTTTTCACATTTCGGCACACCTCAGCTTCGCACGGACGGATGAACGGCTGACGATGACGTTGAAAAGTTCCGCGCCCGCACAAAAACCGAAATACTCATCAACGTCACCGGAGTTGACAGTGATGAAAAAAGTTGCTGCCTTCTGGGTCGTCTCCCGATGCAAGTGATGTGATGCATTGTTGCGACGCTTTTCCTTTGTTCCAAATTCCGAACCTACTGACTGATGCTGCAATGTCCAACTAGTCACTAGCTAACGTAGCAACACTGAACGAATGATTAGTTTCGATGGCAGTTGAGGTGGACCGTTCGATCGACGTGGGCATTGCGTTCTATAGTGCAGGCAGAATGAGGATGTTGTGTTTTTAAAAGCTCAAAAAAAAAGAGGATAGAATGGCTCTGGCTGCAAGAAGTAAAGCCATTTTTTATGCTGCTTTGGATTGTATGATATTCCCTTGCTGATCATGCTCCGTTTGTTGCTTTTTTTTCGTAGTTTCTCCTGTGGTAGTTTAAACAATAACCCAACAGACTTAAAGAATTCCCTTTTTCTTTCCCCCCCCCCCCCCCCCTCCCCCCCCCCCCCCCCCACCCCCCCCCCCCCACAACATTTTTTCCGCCTCCCCCCCCCCCCCCTTTCCGTTGTTTTTTTCCCCACTTTTTCCACCTATTTAACAGCTCTTTCCCCCTCCCCCACCACCCCCCCCCCTCTCCCCCCCCCCCTCCCTCCCCTTCCCACCCACCCAATAAAATAATAATAAATAATTATTATTGGGCTAAAAAGTTAATAATATAATTATTGAGCCTAGGGGCAAGACACTGAGCAATCCTGAGTAACTCTGAGCAAATATGAGCATCTCGTATTCACTGGATTCATATTGTGATATTGAACATTCCTACCTTTTGTAAAGCTTGGTTTTGACAGTGAAATTGCATAATAAAAACAATACAGCTCTGTCGTCAAAAATACCATGTCAACATTGTGGATTTCCTCACCCGCTAGTCATTATTTTATATTTCTTGGTTGCGAAAATGGGGAATGCAAATTCCTCAGCGACTTCTATTAGCCTAAAACGTTTGGTAAGTATTTTCTGATGATGTTTGTATGATGAAATAATTGAATAAATATACATTTATTGGATACATATATCATAGGAGGTTGGTAATGTACTGGTGCAGATTTAAAATGTAAAAAAGTCTACACTGCTGTGGATGCTAAGCGAAGGCAGGCACAGGTTATCTACGGATAGTGTTGGCTCCTCATGCCAACGTTTACAGCGGAAACGACAGCAGCAAACAGCAACGATTTGTTTTCGACATTAACAGTACCGAACAACTCAGGGGACCTGCTGCCGAACCATATACTCACAACGACGGGCTGAACTACCTGTGTATGATGGCCAGTTATGGAAAGTACTATGGCCTAAACCAACCCTTCAAATTGGAAGGTAGCGAGAGATTGCAGCATTAGACAGCCGGCAGATCCTCTGAGTGGCCGCTTTGAACGGGGCAACAGCGACATTCAAACAACGGCGGAGTTTAAACAGCAACACGTTTAGTTGCAGATTGATTACACCCTACAGAGCTCGATATACAAATGATATAATCACTACTTTTTACCAATTGTTTATTGATGTTCCCTTTTGACACTACACAGAACTTCTGCTCTAAACTGCGTCAATACACGTCTTTTTATACTCTATGTGGAGTAAGATACAAACCAAAAAGCTCATCGGATTGGTCCACCAATCGGTGTGAATGGCGTTGCAAAAAAAAAAAAACACAAAATGTTACACTCCATGGTAGTAATGCGGGGCGTGAACGGTTGGGCTCCTCAAACTTCGTTATCGCGAACTGCATCAACGTCGAATGGGTTGGGTCAATAAATCCGTACAATAGGAATATGTGGTATTTAGTGACTGCCGAACGGATCACCTCCACAAAGAAACCAAGCCGGATCAACCTATCGCGAAACTGGAGTTTTCAATATTTGCGGTTGGTCGAACTGGCTTGGTCTCTTTTTGGAGGTGATTCTTTTGGCAGTCAATAAATTCCACATATTCTATCTGTGTTTCGTCTTTCTGCAAGAAAAAACAATCAAGCAATATTAAATAATCTACTTACCGTAATTGAATCTCAATTTCTCCTCCAAATACTGCGACCTATATTGCTTTCTTACGAAACCAAAATAAATAATTTTCCCAGACAGTAAACATACTGCTGTTATTGGTTGCCAAGGTTGCCACCGTCGTCAACAACAAATTCAAGCCAGTGCTGCCAGTATACTTTAAAACGAGTAATAAATTGTACAAGTTGATGGAAGCTGATGCATTCTGAGCAAACGTGAGTTTTATGATCAAATATGAGTGAAGTTGTTTTTCTTCGTTTTTGCACACATTTTTTTGGCATTCCCACCACTCTGTATCTTGGGAGGAGAAGAAAATCATAGAGTGTGCAAACTTGATGAATCCTGAGTAATTTTGAAGAAAAATGTTACTCAGGAGAAAGCCGTCTTGCCCCTTGTTAAGCAAATGAGCAATAAAAAAATTAATCGAACAACAACCAACAAAACAACCAGAAGCAGGAGCCACCGCCCCCCCCCGTAGAATTGCCAGTGATCGATGTAGAGGAGAGGTTTTCGGAGATTTCATCGTCGCTAAGGACAGCGAGAAACCGTGTCAAGCTTCAATTGATGAGATTGCAGAAACAACGAGCATTTCAACAACAATAAGAAGAGCACCAACGACTCGCTGAAGAAGAGGCAGCCCAGGAGTAAAGTTCTGTCTAGTTAGAATCCGGAATCACTTTTGTGTTATGGTTTATGGACAAATTTGCCAAAAAAAAAACTTGGCGAGGATTTGGCAAGGGATATACAGCTGCGGAGCAAAGACCAAAGTGTTCGTGACGAATAAGACGATGGACTCGAAGCTTTACAAGGAAGAATGCCTCAAAAACCGCGTACTACCTTTCATTAAAGCCCATAAAGGTCCCGTGAAGTTTTGGCCAGATTTGGCGAGTTGCCACTACAGCCGGGAAGGCATCCAGTGGTACCGTGATAATAACGTAGATTTCATCGATAAAAACATAAATTCACCCAACTGCCCGTAGTTCTGGCCCATCGAGAGATTTTGGGCAATAATGAAGCGGAAGCTTAAGAAAAGTGGCAAAACGGCTCGGGGCGCGACTCAGATGACCAAAATGTGGAACAACTGTGCCAAGGAAGTTGACTCCAGAGGCGTGCAGCGTTTGATGGGAGGCATAAAGAACTCTTTTACAGCGGTTTGTTAACCTAGGCGCCCACTTTCTGTGGTATACATTTCACGGTGTTTCGTGCAGTTAGTCAAAAGTTATTCCAGATGGAAGCCGAGAGGAGAGAAAAAAATCTGCACACCCACGTTGATAATCCAACGTGGTCCGCAATGAAAATCGCAAAAACTGTGAAAATCGCCAAATTAACCGTGTTTGATGTGCTCAAACGTTTCAGGGAGCGAAAGAGCGTGGATCGAGTGCCTCAAGGTAAGCGTCGTAGTGGAACATATGACCGCAAGCTGAACCAGAAGGTGTTGAGAAACGTCAGAGCAAATCCTGGACTATCAGATAATGAAATCGCACAAAAATACGTTGCTGCTCGCAGTACCGTTCGAAGAATTTGTTTGCGAGCAAGATATCGTTCTTATCGAGCCAGCAAGCAACCAAACAGAACGTTAAAGCAAAGTTTCGTCACCCAAACTCGAGCTCGGAAATTGTACCAGCAGGTTTTGACGAAGAACCAAGGATGCCTGTTCATCGACGACGAAACCTACGTCAAAATGGATTTCGGACAGCTTTCTGGCCAAAAATTCTACATGGCGATAGCACGAGGAGATGTTCCTGCGAAGTTTAAGTTTGCTTTTATGGACAAATTTGCAAAAAAAAACTGATGATTTGGCAAGGGATATGCAGCTGCTGAGCAAAAACCAAAGTGTTCGTGACGAATAAGACGATGGACTCGAAGCTTTACAAGGAAGAATGCCTCAAAAACCGCGTACTACCGCCACTAAAGCCGGGAAGGCATCCAGTGGTACCGCAATAATAACGTAGATTTCATCGATAAAAACATAAATTCACCCAACTGCCCGTAGTTCCGGCCCATCGAGAGATTTTGGGCACTAATGAAGCGGAAGCTTAAGAAAAGTGGAAAAACGGCTCGGGGCGCGACTCAGATGACCAAAATGTGGAACAACTGTGCCAAGGAAGTTGACTCCAGAGGTGTGCAGCGTTTGATGGGAGGCATAAAGATTATAAAATGACATAGCTTTATAAGGAATAGATCAAACTTCTCGGCCCATCAGGTTGAATAATGGGTGGAAACAACAAACTGTACGACCTTAGAAACATCCAAACCCGGAACTTGGTGGTAATCTTCTCTAGAACAAACCCGGGAAGAAGATAACCTCCAAGAACAACAACGCCAGGAAGAGCTGTATTAGTATCAGCTTCGGCAACAACAACAAAAAAAAACGATCGTGCAAGAACGGCAACAACAGGTGCAGTTAGAACATCAATGACAGAAGCAGCAAAAGCAGTTGGAACGAGAACAACAATTCCGGAAGTACCAAGAGCAGCAGCGGCAGGAACAAATAAAACAGGAGAGTCTTCTACGACTACAACAGGAAGAGCTAAAAAAGGAAGCAGAGGCCATCAATCGGATTTCGAAACAGCAGTTTAGAACAGGAGAGATGTCTTCGCGAGTAGCAACAATAGCTTTCAAATCGGTCGAATGGCCAAGCAGCCATGTGGTGACCGGGGAATCGAATTCCTTCCAATGAAAAGCCGAAGTCACATACCACTTCCCCTCCGTTGAATCTAGAAGCCGACAAATCTTTCAGAGAGTCGTCGCGGGGGCATCCTGGAATATTAATTCCAGCAGCCCGACCGCAGTCAACGCAACTTCAGCCAAGAGACTCGGATTATCCACGTAGGTCATCTGTAAATCAAGACGACAGACACACGAGGAAGCCTTCGGCAAACTCGTCGATTGTGTAAGGTAACGACCAGTTCCAACTCTCCGGCTCTCAGATTGCAACCAGTCAAAGATTTGCCAACGTTTTCTGGCAATCCAGGGGAGTGGCCAATCTACCTATCCATAAATAACCGAACGACTTCGATGTGCTGAATTAGGAGGGATGAAAACATCGTTCGACTGCAAATGAGTTTATAAAGTATAGCCTACGAATCGGTAAAAAGAGGATCGAAGTAAGCTTCGGGCGCAAACGGACGTGTTTTTCTATCGCTGTCAGTTTTTTTCGCTCATTTCCTTTAACTTTAAAATCAGTTAAATTTCCTAGGGAAGATTGAGAATTTTAGTTGTTTTTAATTAATTATGTTGTTTGTTTTGTTATGGGGGTGGTCTCTTTAACGGCACAACAACCGGGGGGGGTTTTTTTTTTGCAATAGAAATGATATTTTTTTTTTGTGATGTAAGCAAAAGGTTCCGTGTGTGCAAAGTTTTTCCCGTTTATCACAAAACTAAGTGTCCGGAGTGTGATATCCGTTATGTATCAAGTAAATACACAGTTAACCATTAGAAACAACCGTTGAGCCCCGCTCATCATTTATTGAACTACTGCACGCTCATCGAAACTCACCCATCTCCTATCATAGTATACTCAGGATGCCACATCCTCCCCCCGCACTAAATAAACTAACATAGAGTATGATATGATTTCAATCTAGCCGTGAAAAGTTATTTACTTTATTTATGTATCGCTGTGGCCGTTTAATCGACCTTGATGCTCGACGTTTTGTGATTGATTTGTCATCATTCGATATCTGGTCTCCAGTCGTTCTATCATACGCTGTGCGTTTAGCAGGAAATCCTGAATCCCCCTCGCGTTGCTCTACTTTGTTCGATAACTTGTCCTCCTTTTGCCTCTCCTCCGACACTCCTATGGGAGAAGAAAACACAAAACAAACAGAAAAAAAAAATTAAAAATTAAGCGTATAAATTCATCACAAACGAGGTACTTTTCTGTAGTATACATTACCATCCATCACACGGTAAGATGTTGCCTTGGATGAACTTCTATCCTTAAACCGCTTCAAATGTTTGACATTCCGATCAAATATCTTGTTGGTTGCCATATCCTCAACAGTTGTTCGCCCTTCGCCCGTTATTTGTACTACTTTATGCAGAGCGTTCTTATACACGGTGTCCATCTTGTCGCGTTTCTGTTGCGCCACTAGTACCATGTCACCGACCTTTATCTGAGAATCGCCAGCTCTTCGGTGACTGTCTTCTCGAGCATTGCGTTTGAATTTCGCTATTTGATCGCGTTCACGCAACTCATCATCGTCTGCTTGCTGCTGATCCGTACGTAAATTTGGCAGTAACCCTCTCACTGGTCTTCCAAACATGAGTTCGGCCGGTGGTATCTTGGTGACGTGATGTGGCCACGAGTTGTAAGCCGCAACATAATCCGCTAAGGCTTCTTTCCAGCTATCTTTACGGAGGTTTGCTATAGCTGTTATCTTATTTATGCCCTGCATAGATCTTTCCACAAGGCCATTCTCCGTTGGGTTCAGAGGTGTAGTATGGATCAGCTTTACACTCCAAACATCCTTCAGCCATTCTGCCAGTTCCGCGCTGTTGAAAGGGGGTCCGTTATCGGCCTTAAACGTTTTCGGGATATAATAGGTATTGAAAACTCTCCTAAGTACTCGTTTGACTGCATCCGTGTCTGTTTTGTCCATCGGTATTGCCACAAGGAATCGAAAGTAGTTGTCGGTCATTACCAATGCTTTCCAGCTATGCGAATCCGATGCTAATGCAAAATCAATCGAGACGTAATCCCAAGGATTCTTTGGGAGCTCGGTCGCTTTTATGGGTTGTGGTTTACTTACTTTAACGACCAGTTGGCATTCCGGACAGCTGGCTACAAACTCCTCGACCTCGCGATCCATCCCCAACCACCAAAGGCCTTGTCTTAAGAAATGTTTCATCGTAAACATACCAGGGTGGCTACGATGTGCTAAGGACAATGTTCGGCTTTGCAGTTTGGCTGGGAGAACCATCTTCTCCCGTTTCATTAGAAAACCATCTTGAATGTATAAATCCGGTCGAAAATGCTGATATTTTGCGATGTGAGAAGGCAATTTTTTCGGCCCATTTAGCCATTGAGCAACGTCCTGCAATTCGTTGTCCTTGGAGAATTCCTCTCTTACCTGCGCATTTGTCCAAATTAGCAAATGACTATTGATTTCTCTCAAATTGGCAGTAACCGAGCATAACTCATGTGGATCCTCTTCTTTTCCAAATTGTTGATTATCCTTCCTTGATCCAATTCTTGACGCAGCATCGGCGATGTTGTCTTGGCCCGTTACATGCTCAAACTCGTATTGAAAATGGTCCATCCTTAATAGCCAACCTTCGACTCTTGACAATATTCGCTTCCCAATATCCTTATGACCGCGTTTTTTTGTCATGAACATTAGAGCCTCACTATCCGAACGAAGTATAAACTTCCGTCCTAGCAGATAATAAGAGAATCTCTCCATGGCCCATACAATGGCTAGTGCTTCACGGTGCAGCTGTGGGTAACGGGTTTCAGCACCTGTTAAGCTTTTTGATGCGCAAGCAATGATACGACGTCTCTCCGGATCGTCCCCTTCTTGCACCAACACCGCTCCTAATCCCCACGGTGACGCATCGGTATACAGAATGATCTTATCCTTGTCATCAAAGTAGCCTCTTTTTATCAAATGGTTTTCGGCGGCTGCCTTAAGGCTCTCGAATGCTTCCTGATGGCAGCTTTCCCATTTAAATTGTGAATTAGCTGTTACGAGATCGCGAAGCGGCTTCGTTTTATGCGAGAAGTTCTTAATGAACGGGCTGATAAACGTCATCATTCCGAGAAAACTTCGCAACTGGGAACTGTCTTTAGGCCGTTCAAAAAGCTGGATGTCTGAAATCTTTGTTTTGGTGGGAAGAATTCCAGTTCCATCAATCGTGAAACCAAGAAAATCAACTTTGGTTTGCTCATATACGGATTTTTCCTCATTAATAGTCAAGTTATTGTTACTGAGTACACTCTTAACCACCGCTACACATTTCCTCAACTCTTCCAATGTTCTGCCATATACTAAAATATCGTCCAGGTATATAATTATGTTTTTACATGTTATGAGAAGCCTCTCCATTGTGCGTTGAAAAAGCTCAGGTACGCATGATAATCCAAAAGGCAATCTCGTGAAACGCATTAACCCATTGGCCGTCATAAAAGTAGTGAGATGACGCACTTGTTCGTGAAGTTCGATGTGAAAATACACGTCTTTCAAGTCTAATTTGGCGAAGAAAAGCGTTCCGTTACCATTCGGAATCTCTGTCCAAATCTTCTCGAGGCACGGCATTGGATATGGTCCGCGTACAATAGCAGTGTTTACTGCCCGGTAGTCGACAACGATACGAAAATCGTTAGAACCTTTTGGCACAAGCACTAAAGGAGATACGTATGAGATCACATCCTTCTCTCTATTCGCCCTTTATATAATTCCTTTCGCTTCCATAGAACTCAACCGCATATTCGTTGCCCACTCAAATGCTTTAGGAATGTTGTATCTGATGATTTGCTTTGGCGTAACCGAATCATCGACTTTAAATTTCACTCCGTTTATAGGGATCTTAGGGAATATTACTGAGCTTTGTGATTTAGGACTACTCAGCGTTCTCTCGGGTTCAAGATAGTTGACAAATTCAAAAGGACCAATCCGCAATAAGTCTAACTCTTGTGCTGTATCGTAACCTAGCAACGATAACTCAGTACCCTTAACGACAAAGAACTTTGCTAGTTTCAAAGGCTTCAAATTACCCACGATACCAATGTATGCCTTAAACGAACATTCGACATCGAAAGGGATCTGATTGGCGTAGCCTTGAAGAACTTCTTCAGGGTAAACTGTTACATCCTGAATAACAGTTCGACACCGTTGTTTAATTGCTTGCCAAGTACAGCTTGAAATCGTATTGTCAGTAGCTCCTGAATCAATCATAAATTTGAGCTTTTCGGATCCAATAATGCACTCTACCAATCTAGTCTTCTTTTTTTTGGATGAATGGACAACCGGTAACCAACTGTGAATGATAGCAGATAAATTAAGATAAAGTTATCATTTACACACGTACTCTAGTCTGATTCATCGATTTCTTATAAATATACTTTTACACATTAAACATCCTTCATTATTTCACATATCAAAGTGTTTTGAGCTTTAAGAAGATTACGGCAGCGATAATCTGGAAATACAAAATAAAACTAGCAGTGATAATAGCTATGAAATTTATTCAAATCCACGCAAACGTTGTAAAAAATGAATTCGACAAATGTAAATGCATAGATCAAAACATGCATTGGAAAAGACTAAGCAATGCTATTCTCAATAGATACCTGATTAATCCTGCTGGCTTCTTCTTTGGCGTCATCAACTGCATCACGGTGTTTCGTCATCCTTGTGTTACCAGGTGCATAGCAATACTCAGCAAAATGACCCAAAAGACCACAATTGAAGCACTTAGCTCGAAACGCTTTACATTCTTTTGGTCCATGAGCTCTTCCACATTTAAAGCAGTTTGTTCCATTCTTGAATTCCATTTGGGGGCGCTGGCGAGAACTGAAACGATTAGATTCATTCCGCCTGTAGGGTTCGAAACGGCCCGACTGCGAACGTTTCCGTGCGTGCAAAGCGTTGACTACCTTGTACTCCGACTCCCTACCGACACTATCCACTGGTTCGATAGAGCTCTTCTCGTTGTCACCTTTGTCGCTTGACTCTTTCGCCTCGGACCTAATATAGTCCAAATGCTTACCGTAGCTGATGATTTGCACCATGCCATTGTCCCAAATGTGTGACATTTCGTAGAGCTTCTGAGCAATTACGGGAACCGACCGCCTTACCAGTGCCTGTACGAACTATTCCTTACGCTGATCTTCGCCAAACTCACAGAATTTGGCCTGTAGTCTAACCTCAACACCCAGTCGACGAAAGGTTCTGCCGTATGCATGTGCATCTCCTTAGAAGTGTCGCAAGCTTGATTAAAATATTTATTCAATGCACTTATTGTTTCGTCGTAAACGTCGCTCGGTCCTCCTGCTACTAACTTTTCCTGCATCTCGATTATGTTTAGCAAGTTGTCTCCGGCGAAAATCTTCATTCCGGTCAGCTTTGTGTTGGAATCCACAGCGGCCTTACACGACACGATGCGTTCGAACTGATCACGGAATCGTACCCACTCCACCTTCCGTTTGTGGGGAGGTAGAGATCCATCAAATGCCTTCAATGGCCAAGATCCAGATAACCACTCTGTTTTCATTCTTTTTCGATCGCTATCGCTTAGCGAAGCACTTGAAGCATTGTTTCCGGTAGCTTCCCTTCCACAAATCGGGAGCCTCACTTCGTTTGAAATAAATTCCCCATCGAACTCGCTACATGATGAAATGTCGCTTTGTTTGTCGTTTTTGTTTCTGGATACAATCGTCCTGTATCTTCTTCTACCTGAGACAAAGTGTAATAAAAAAAAATATCGAATATACTATAATTTCAATTAGAATTACAATTACCTTCCTGCAGTCAAATCAAGAGGAAAGAAAAATAAAACAGTGCCTCCACAACAGATTACCAGAGCCTTACTGCTGAACACTGAACTAACAGACATACCTTTTGCTATCAATCTGCATTCGTTATGGCAATGAGGTAATGCAATAGAGGTAATGCAATAGAGGTATGGCAAACCTTATCTCATGGCGGTTTGTTCACAATTCTTCATTTAATTTGATTCAGTCGTTTAATAATCTCCTCTAAAATTTCGTTTACAGTACATCGTCAACTCATTTCAACATCAACCATACCTTATAGTAAGCATTGCAATGATTAGGAACTTTTTCCTCATCGTTAGTCTTGAGTCTTCTACCGACTCAACCTTCTTATATAAACACAAGGTTCTACATATATTGCTCATTGCTTGGACTCTTTTCGACTCTAAACTTTTAATCGTTGGTCTTGGGCATTTCCCGACTCAACCTTTTGCAATCGTTGCCCTTGGTCTTCAACCGACTCAATTTCCCTTCTTTCTTTTTTTTTTTTAATGACTCAAAACTTCCAATCGTTGGCCTTGGGCGTATCTTGACTCGACCATTGTAATCGTTGGCCTTGGTCTTCATACCGACTCAACCTCTTCTTTTTGTTTTTGGTCTTGGGCTCTACCCGGACTCAAAATTTCAGCAGCCATTTTACATGGCACTATCAAATTTATATATTTTTCTTTCCACTTCCTTACCTTGACTTTTACTTCCTGTTTTGCACCGGTCGATAGAAAAAAAAATTACACACGCACATCAGTTCATCTTCGCAAGGATCGCCAATGTGATATCCGTTATGTATCAATTAAATACACAGTTAACCTTTTGGGGAAACAAACGTTGAGCCCCGCTTTTTTTTTTACTTTGATTTTCTTTTCATCCCAGCATCACGGAGAGCCATTTTGATTGACCCATTTCCTTTTTATTTTTGACGCCGGTATTATTTGCGAAAACAAAGCCAAAATACGGTCGCATACATGCTAAGTAGAGGTCAACTGTGGTAAAACCATAGACTAACTCTAGAACTTTGGTAAAACTGCAGTTTTTGATTGCATAGAGGTGGATTTTGTTCGGAATTGATTGCATACAACCGGTCGTTTTGGTTAGCTGGAGGTCAGTGAACTTGGCCGTCAGTCAATGTACTTGACTGGAGGTCAGTGAACGCGACTGAAAAAGAGTGAACCTAGCTGAAAAGGAATTTTGTCATCCAAAGCGATTCAAAGTGATTATATTACACAAAGCCGACGGTGTAGAGTGATTTGATTGTAAGGATTTTTTCTCAGGTATGTGATTAAATTTTTATTTTTATTTTAATTTATTGTTCTTTGGGTTAAAAAAACTATTTTTATTTGTTTTTGATTGTTTATTTTATTTGTTCTTTTAATTGTTTTTTATTTTATTTTGTTTTTTAAAAAAGAATGTTGCAAACAACCACTGAACCTTTTTTGCCTGGTACGATACCCTTTGCACAGTATCAAGAACAGTTAGAGTGGTTATTTTTACATAACAATATTGATGAAGCTCAATATAAAACCTCATTTTTGGCGGTATGTGGTCGGGAAGTTTTCACGCAATTAAAGCTGTTATTTCCGGATAAAGATTTTAAAGAATTGAGCTACAAACAAATGACGGAAGAATTAAAAAAGCGCTTCGAGTAATCCATAGCTATAAATTCGGGACCCGCCGTCAAGGTCAATATGAAAAAGCAATCGATTTTGTTCTTGCGGTTAAACAACTGGCAGAGGAGTGTGACTTTGGAACGTTTAAAGAACGTGCGATTCGAGACGTGCTGGTTATCGGTGTTCTTGATAGACAGTTGCAGAAGAGACAATTTGATGAAGATGATCTTACCGCTAGTAAGGCCGAAAGGATCATAGTTAAACAAGAGATTTCTAGTGATAGAACTCGTTATTTAAAAGATGATGACGATAGAAAGGGCTGTTCGCATAATGTAGTTGCAAGACTTGGTCCTAAAGTCGATCGTTCTCGCGTTAGATTTGATGCTAGGAACAGAAGTAGAAGTAGAAGTAGAAGTTTCAGTCATGAAAGATCATTTCCTAGAAATAATGGAAGATATAATAGATACGAAGACAGACGCGATAACTTTACCAGTAAGCCATCCTTTTTGTGTTCATTCTGTAAAAAGCGTGGCCATACTAGAAAGTTTTGCTATAAATTGAATGGAAGAAGTCCACGAAAAAATCAAGATAGCGTAAAATTTGTTGATGCACCCAAACCCGTTGCATCTTCAACTTCAGGTTTGTTTAAGAGACTTAAAACAGATATGCAATCGGATTCAGATTCTGAGGAAGAGTCTTCGTGTATGATGATCTCAGCAGTTAAGAAAATTAATGCGCCATGTTATGTTGAGGTTTTAGCAGACAAAAAGAGATTAAATATGGAGATTGATAGTGGCTCAGCTGAGAGCGTTATTTCAGAACATTTGCTTTTGAGACATTTTAGAAATCAACCATTGAAACCTTGTAACAAAAAGTTAGTGGTTATTGACGGAAAACGATTGGTTATTTTGGGGAAAATTCTGGTTCAGGCGCAAATAGGAGACATCACTAGCCAGCTTCCTCTGGTAGTACTGAAGTGTGAAAACGAGTTTGTACCATTGATGGGTCGGACATGGCTAGATATTTTCTATGATGGATGGAGGAACACCTTTTCTAGACCTTCTACAGCTGCGGAGAGAATTAACGTATTGACGGATGAAAATGCCATTGAGGATGTTAAGCGTAAGTTTTCCGGAGTTTTTGACAAGGATTTCTCAAATCCGATAGTTGGGTTTACAGGGGACTTGGTTCTTAAAGAAAATAAACCAATTTTTAAGAAGGCGTACGATGTTCCTTTAAGATTGAGGCAACAAGTTCTTGATTATCTCGAAAAATTAGAGGTATAATAACTCCTGTAGAGGCTAGTGAATGGGCATCGCCAGTTATAGCCGTTATGAAAAGGAATAAAGAAATTCGACTTGTGATTGATTGTAAGGTCTCAATCAATGAAATAATAATACCAAACACATACCCTCTCCCCTTAATACAAGACATTTTTGCTGCTCTTTCTGGATCTAAAATTTTTTGTTCATTGGATCTTGCTGGTGCTTACACCCAGCTGTTGCTCTCCGAAGAATCAAAACAAATAATGGTTATAAATACTATAAAAGGTCTATACAGTTACAATAGGTTGCCTCAAGGTGCTTCATCTAGTGCTGCGATTTTTCAAAAAGTAATGGACCAGGTGTTAAAAGGTTTGAGGAATGTTTGCTGCTATTTGGATGATGTATTGATTTCGGGTAAAGATTTTGAGGATTGTAAGAGAAATTTTTATTTAGTCTTAGACAGCTAAGGCTAATATTAAAGTAAATTTTAAAAAGTGCAACTTTTTTGTAAATAAATTGCCTTATTTGGGACACATTTTAACTGAAAAAAGGGTTACTTCCTTGTCCTGATAAAGTACGAACTATTCGAGAAGCGAAAGCTCCCCGAAATGTTTCAGAGCTCAAGGCTTTTTTAGGATTGCTCACTTATTACTCAAAATTTATCCCTAATCTTTCTTCTTGCATACATTGTCTTTATGGCCTTTTAAAGAAGAATGTTAAATATGTTTGGACGCAAGAATGTAACAAAGTATTTAATGATTGTAAGCAGATTTTATTGAAACCAAAACTTTTGGAGTATTTCGACCCAGACAAGCCAATTGTAGTGGTCAATGATGCATGTAATTATGGTATTGGAGGTGTCATTGCCCATGTAGTGGACGGAACAGAAAAACCAATAAGCTTCACTTCATTTTCACTTAATAATGCCCAGAAGAACTATCCCATATTACATTTGGAGGCTTTAGCGGTGGTCAGTACGGTAAAGAAATACCATAGATTTTTGTATGGGATGAAATTCACAATTTTTACTTATCACAAACCATTAATTGGTATATTTGGCAAGGAAGGCAGAAATGCTATGTTTGTTACAAGGTTGCAGCGTTATGTAATGGAAATGTCTATCTACGACTATGAGATAATTATAGGCCTGCATCAAAGAAGGCGAACGCGGATTTTTGCTCCAGGTTTCTAGTTGATCAAGAAGTTCCAAAAGAATTGGCAAGAGAATACGTTAAAAATATAAACTTTTCATCAGAACTACCTATAGATTATCAGGAAATAGACAGAGAAACAAAAAAAGATAAATTCATTATGAAGATAATTGAATTTCTTCATTTGGCTGGCCAAATAATTTGGAAAAATGTTACAGGGACGTGTATTCTATGCATCGAGATCTTGAAGAACTAGACGGTTGCGTTTTGTTTCAGGATCGAGTGATAATTCCTATAAGTATGAGAAATAAAGTACTTAAATTGTTACATTCAAATCACTCGGGAATTACCAAAATGAAACAACTTGCAAGGCGAACCGTGTATTGGTTTGGCATAAATGCAGATATAGAGATATTCGTTAAGTCGTGTCATATTTGTAACGAAATGAATGCAGTTACAAAACCTAAGCCTTATTCTCGATGGATACCAACAAAAAAAACCATTCAGTCGGATACATGCAGATTTTTTTTATTTTGAGCGGAAAATTTTCTTGGTCGTAGTAGACAGTTTTACAAAATGGATCAAGCTGGAGTATATGAGGGACGGTACGGATCATCACAAGGTAATTAAGGTTCTTCTCAGCATATTTGCTAGATTTGGATTACCGGACGTGCTAGTAACCGATAGAGCACCACCATTTAATTCTGACCATTTTGTAAAAAATTTTGAGAGGCAAGGAATAAGAGTCATGAAAAGCCCTCCTTATCATCCTGAGAGTAATGGCCAAGCAGAGAGGACAGTTCGTTTGGTGAAGGATGTATTCAAAAAGTTCCTTTTGGATAGTGAAATCAAGAAATTAGATACAGAAGAGCAAATTTTGTATTTTCTCTTCAATTAAAGGAATATTTGCTTGGAGAAAGAAAAAATAAATAAATTTAATCTTAGTATTCTAGGCTAGCCATCGCAGTTCTGTTTTGGTTTGTTCTGTAGTATCGAACAACTCTTGAATGTTATATCTGCGCTGTATAAAAAAGAGAGAGCAGGGAGAGTAGTGCGTATCTATAGATTGTACATTCTGACGAAAAAAAAAATTAATTTCCAGTTTGTCCAGATCCGTTTCAAGTGGAGAAAAAAAAAAACCTTACTCCCACCCGACTAGCTCAAGTTAATGGATAACACGCAAGGGTTAACGTTTTCGAAAATGAATTTTAAAAATTCGCCCCCTTTGGGTTCCATGGAAATTAGAAAAAAAAAAAAAAAGAAATCGCTTATTTATCTTCAGCAATAAGCTGTCAAAAGAATACACACAGAACGGGTATAATTAATTCCGCTGTTAAAATTACCCAGCTGAAATAAACCAAGACTGAAAAAATGTGACTCCTATTGTGGGACACACTGTAAAGACAATGGTTCAAGATGTTAAACCATGCAGGTATGCTTATTTTAATCCACTTGGTTGTGTTGAACCATGCCGACAAAGTCGGTGCGGATAATTTGCAGACACCTTGTATACGAACACTGGCAATATCTTTAGGCAAAACCTTCAAAACTATTTGCAGGAAATTCGGAGAAAAAACTTCAGCTCGATCAACTAAAAACACGATCACATGATATTCACTGAAATCGTCTTAACCTAACGACGAAGGCCACATAAATCACAGTCAGTAAAATAACAATAATACCCCCCAAAATGGCAGCATTCCTTCCAAACCCATACGGATCTATGTCGAACTGCTCCAAAATACTGTCCGGCTTCTTATAGTGGCAATAAATCTGCGAACATTTCAGATTCTCCCTGCCG
This sequence comes from Aedes koreicus, assembly GCA_024533555.2. NCBI lineage: Eukaryota > Metazoa > Arthropoda > Insecta > Diptera > Culicidae > Aedes > Aedes koreicus. Next base: position 3,482 of record JAHHFK020002673.1, on the reverse strand, counting down.
TAGCCGTACAAAGCTTGCATCGCTCCGTGGAACAGATACTGGAAGAACGACACATCACTCAGCGGCTTCAGGTATGGAACCAAATCTTTGGAATTGATGAAAAATCCGGAGAATATAACCGGAATGATGCAGGCATTGGCAACGACGAAATTCTGCGTCTTAATACTGAAACAGATCCCGGCGAACACTCCAATGTACTGGCCGATCAGTCCGCCGAAGAAGACCATCAACCAAACCATGGCAAAACGGTGTCCTTCCAGCGGTTGATCCGAGAGGTAGTACATCGGCGGTAGCATCAACAGGGGGCAGATGATCTGCAGGGGAGATCATTCAGCAGCTTGGAGAAGAAGTAGGCCTCCCGGCTGTACCAATTGTTTGCGATCTCCTTTATGGTAACGTTGGCCTCCTCGGTGTCTGCGAAAATAGAAGGAAATTTTATCCAAAAGTGTCTCATGAAAGTGAAATGAAAGTTACAGTTTATCACAGCCATGGCATTGCAGAAGTAAACGATGGCAAATATCTGGAAGAAGCAACTGGCATTGGCAATCACTTTACTGGCATCGTTTCCTACGTTGTAGTGGACTACTCCAAATATTAACCCTAGAGCTATGTAGAGGGCAACTCTCACTTTAAGGAAGAACTGCAAAATTTGTTGTGTGATTATGTTGTAAAATTCCATTATTCCGGGAAAGCTACCTCGTCCTTAGCGGTAGAAAGTGCCGATCTTTTGAATAAGACTAAAAACTGGTACCAGAATGGAACCTGATAGCGTCTAACAATCACATCCGGTCTGTTTATGGTCGGACTTGAAGGTCCACCTTCGAAGATATCTCGCATTTCAGCTTTAGTTTGAGCGATCATTGCTTCCTTTGGTTCTTGATCCTCGGATGTTAGAACTTCGATTGCGAAATCAGCTGGATTGTAATATTCCGGGCACCTGAATCCAGCGGACTCCAGAGTAGGAATCATCCCGTCAATCGATCCAAAGTACAGACAACGCCCTTTCACCAGCAGGTAAACATCGTCAAACAATTGAAACAAACTGGAAGCAGGTTGATGGATGGTACAAACGATTGTTCGTCCACCCATGGCCAGCGATTTAAGGTGGGAGATGATTTGTGTTGAAGCAACGCTGTCCAAACCACTGGTGGGCTCGTCCAGAAGCATCACCGCAGGGTTGGTGATCAATTCAACTGCTACCGAAAGCCTCTTCTGTTCACCTCCAGATAGATTCTTCACCAGTGTTGACGAGCATTTGTCCAATCCCAGAATATTCAGGATTTCCTTTATCTAGAAAAGGATGCTTTGATTACAGTTAGAATTTATTGATTACAGTCAAGCGTTAGTCTCACCTTGTTCTTCTTTGCTTTGGTGGAAGTGCTTCTACTCATCTTCATGTTAACGGCGTAGGTCATAGTTCCTCGAACAGTCAAGTAACTTAGCAGTGGGCAATCTTGTTCTACGTAAACACTTCGTGGATCATTTTCTTCCACGGGTTCATCGCCGATTATGATAGACCCACTCAGTCCAAACAGGTTCATGCCAGCCAGGACGTTCAACAGGGAAGACTTCCCCGCCCCGGAAGGTCCCATCAGAGCCACCAGTCGACCATGTTTGAACTTACCAGAAACGTCACTCAGAATATCCTTCCCTGTAAACGAGCATTTTGTAATTACAATGACCTATAAATTCATTGCTTCAACAACAACTACCGTCAACCGTGTAGTAAATATTGCGGAACTTGAGTGTCGATGGCACAAAATCGAGCAGCGGCTTTGTCGTCAGTTCAAACTCCTCGTCGGCAGGCATTTCGATCGTTTGATCTCTGTTCAACTGATAATTGCTATTCTTTCGAACGCTGACTAATCACTCATTCCTCTGATATGCTGGTTGGCGCGAATTCAAATTGCATAACTGATGTAAGCTCACTTCGTTACACTCGACTTCACTCGCGAAGTAATGACTGGAAAATTTAGCAGCACATTTGAAACACTCATCTCACTTCGATTGACTGCCTTTCAAAAAGATGTCAAACGATATCCGCATTTTTTGAAATCGCGATTTCCCCCTAATTGCCACCGACGTTTCGTTTCACGCATCAAATCGGATCGTGGTGGATAGCACTTGTTTAGTTTTACGTTTCACCTGTTGCACGTGCTGCAAGCGACTGAAAACGAGTCGAAACCGATTGATCCCAGCAGGCTGTGCGGTAGGTAAGTCACTGTCACTACGAACGTACATCGCGCAAATAGATTCGTTAAATATGCGGTAAATAAGCGAGGGCAACTTAGTTGTAACAGATTTTCTACTAGTGCACAAGTGCAGCTGCACTTGACTGCAGGTACTCGCGAGGTTACACATCGGAGTTTCGCTGAATTCGGAGCGTTCGATGACGAATGAATGGTGACGCGGTGCGGTGAGTGGCGAGATGCTTTGAGCGCTGTGATGTCACGATGTTAGTGCACGTTAGTGGCAGCAGTGGACAGCGTCATGTTGTTGGTTTTATCGGGATGCTGAGAAGTTATTGTTTTGATTGTATCATACAAACCTTTCCGGAGTTCCCATCACTGGTGGAAATGTTTGAGAAGGTGAAGTTCGGGATCTTGAGAATCGAAACCCGTACCTACTATGCACTAAAGGGTGTACCACATCAAATTGCATTACGAAAAAAATGTTGTGGAAAATTACCCATTGAATATTTGCTCTTCAAAATTTGGGTAGCAGTAGGATAGAGTGTTTTTTTTTTGTATTTTTATCGCTCAGTTTTTCGAGAATTGGAAAAAATGGCGTCACTCGAAAAGCAACGTCGTGAATTTATTTTGCGCAAGCACCTGGAAAATTCTCAACTCTCTCTTCGGGACATTGGAAAACAACTCGGAATCGTGCAGTCAACGGTGAGTCGTATGATTAAACGTCAATACAAAACTCTGGGCATCTACGGAGGGAGAAATACGGTCAGAATAGATGTTCTATTAGTGATCAGGACCACAAGCGTGTCGTGAAAGCGTTTAAGCGGAATCCCAATGCTTCGGTCAGGGATGTGGCAAAAAAGTTGAATCTGTCCAAGTCTTTCGTTCAGAGAGCCAAAGACTGGGAGGAACTGTATGATTACAAAGTGCAAAAGGCTCCAAATCATGACGAACGGCAAAATATGGCGGGAAAGTTACGGGCCCGGAAACTGTACACCCAGGTGCTGGCGAAGACGCATTTTCTCATCATGGATGATGAGACATACAGTGACGGACAATACACCAATCAGACCAAGGCCTGATTATCATACAAAATGGTCATGTTAGGGGGCTTGCCTTTCATTTTCTCGAGAACCAATTGAGCTGAAATTTCGGCTGTGGTCCAGAAGTAGCCTAAATTCTCATCTGCATTAAATCCATAATTTTTCATTCACCACTTTATAAGTTACAGACACCGCATACGACAAAACAATAAGACCACTTTTTGATTTCCATAAAGGATGCTCGAATTTT